>QLOT01013856.1:0-11394 GCA_003313875.1 Russula aff. compacta | reverse complement strand
ATAAGAATAAGTGGGCATAGAGGGAAGTTGATGTTTCAAATTCGAAAACGCAAGATTGCGCCGGAATGTGCAAGTGGCGTCACATCCTTATCTCGCAACAACGAGTCTGTGCACATGGCCCCGAAATCAGCGGCGGGGTAGCGTGAGTAAAGTGGAAGCGCGCTACGGAAGGAATAGAAAGAGCTGCGGTGCTTGAAAAGTCAATAAAAAAAAACCTCCGCTGGGCGACCGGGTTCGTCCTTGTCCTCGGCTTCGAGAAGGATGGAACCAAAACGGAATTTAAGAGTGGAAGGGGTTCGCCGTCCGCGTGACGTTCCTTTAACGATTTCTGGAAGCGATACGATACCGTCCAGGGCCGCCAGGCGGGTTCATTTCCGGCCGCGTTGTTTGTCCTTGATTGTGGTCATGGGGTTTCTCACCTCTCAATTCAAATCCGAGGTTATGAGGGTCCAAGCAGTTGGCGTTGGCGACAAATCCTTAGCTATTCACGCCAGTTTTATGCAGCAGAAGTGGATTATATGCGCGTGGTGAGCAATATGAGAGCATATATGCGTGGGGGTAAAGAGGAAGGCAAGCCCAGAGGGCGGAGTGGGACGGGGGGAAGGGGAGATAAAAGGGGAGACCATGGCACGTGGACGAGTGAGGCGAGAAGAGAGAAAGACTCGGGTGCTCGGGTGCTCAGCTCAGCTCAGCTCAGCATCATCCATCGACCCGTCCCTTTGCCCGCGTCCACCAGCACCAGCGCCAGCATCAGGATGGACGTCGAGGCTCAGAATTCTTTCTCTGACCCTTTTCTCGCCCACCTCGTCCTCGTTCTTTCCATCTATGAGCTCGGCCCTTTCCCAGCCCCCGTTCCTCGATATGATGGCCCATCAACTTGGCAGACTGACAACATCCTCCGTGCGTTGAAGACAATGGCCCGCAGAATGTACACCGCAGAAGAGACTCTCGCCAGCATTAAGGCTTCTGAAAGTTGGCAGAACGGTCCAACCAAAAAGCGTCGTAGTGTGGGCGATACCCCGCCGATTTCTAATCCTTCTACCAACTCGTCCCAGGGCGATCTTTCCCCATCCTCGTCCCTCGTACCCATATCCTCCAATGGTTCCACCGCCTCGGGTTACTCAAGCACCACTGTGCGCTCGACATCGGGCACGCCCGTCCCCAATTGTTCCTCCCCATCCTTATTCCCTCACAATCTCGCACCCCTCGCCGCCGAGTGGGAGCAGGACGTCGACATGCCAGAGACCGACTCTGACCAGGAATCACCCTCCCAGCCCGCTCATTTCCCCGATCGCATTGCCTCTCCCATGACTATCTCTCTCAGTGACATCCAGCGCAATCTTGATCGGCCCAATGGTTCGCACCGTGGAGGCAATGGCGCATCCCTCTCTGCACCTCCCACATCGCACGGTGATTCACTTTCATGCCCCATATGCGGCAAAGCCGCCAGCGATAGCATCTCTGTCAGTAAAATAGCCTCTGCCTTCAGAGCTTGCTCCACGTCTAGTTCCCCCCTCGTCGTCCCTCCTGGCGGTCCTCTCGCTACTGCAGCGTATGAAAGCGGCATGAGTGCTGTTGAGGAACTCCATCTCCTAAAGGCTCAGGTCCAGGACGTGGCCCGCGTCTGTAATGCTGTCGCCCTCGGTGACTTGTCCCAGAAGATCACCGTTCCTGTTCAAGGTGTTGTCATGGTGCAACTCAAGGACGTCATCAATGGAATGGTCGACAAACTCGGGCAGTTTGCAAGGGAAGTCACTCGTGTCTCGCAGGAAGTCGGCACGGAGGGGTGCGTGTATTCTTCTCCAACCCGCCCATCTCATGACACCTGACTCCCTGTGCCGCAGTAAACTTGGCGGCCAGGCTCTCGTACTCGATGTTGAGGGCACGTGGCGTGAGCTCACTGGTGTCGTCAACAAGCTTGCTGCCAACTTAACCAATCAAGTCCGGAATATCGCACGCGTCACCAAAGCCGTCGCCAGGGGAGATCTGTCCAAGCAGATTGAAGTCGAAGCTCGCGGTGAGATCCTCGACCTGAAGAATACCGTCAACGGCATGGTGGTCCGGCTGCGCGCACTAGCTGCGGAAGTTACCCGCGTGACACTTGAGGTCGGCTCACAAGGCAAATTGGGTGGGCAGGCGCACGTGCCCGATGTCGAGGGTGTATGGCTGGAATTGACGCGGAACGTACGTCATTTCCCCTTTCTTTGAGCTTCCCCCTTTGAGCATTTTCCTGACATATTCGGCGCTGCTGTATTGTATGACAGGTGAACCGGATGTGTTCGAGCTTGACGGATCAAGTGCGATCCATCGCTACTGTCACGACGGCGGTTGCACAGGGTGACTTGACACGCAAGATCGAGATTCAAGTCGAAGGGGAGATGGCGACGTTGAAGACCACAGTCAACTCCATGGTGGACCAGCTGAGCGCCTTTGCGTCGGAGGTCACCCGTATGGCGCTCGAAGTCGGTACACAGGGTATTTTAGGTGGACAAGCGCGCGTAGAGGGTGTCCAGGGTACCTGGGCTGATTTGACCCTGAACGTGAACGTGAGTCGCCCCTACAGTAGCCTTATTCAATGCGAGCGCCGAACGACTTGGCATTTCCCCATGTAGAAAATGGCGAGCAATTTGACGGATCAGGTACGCTCGATCTCGGAGGTCACCAAGGCGGTTGCACTTGGAGACTTGTCCAAGCAAGTCGAAGTCGACGTGCAGGGCGAGATGCTTGATTTGAAGATGACGGTCAATTCGATGGTGAACCAATTGTCTAGGCTAGCCAATGAGGTCACACGTGTATCACTGGAAGTCGGGACGGAGGGTATTTTGGGTGGACAGGCATACGTTCCTGATGTGCAGGGAATGTGGAAGGTGCGTTGGACGATTATACCCCACGAGCAGCGCCCTAATCAGGCCTACAGGTGCTGGCGGACAACGTGAACTTGATGGCCATGAACTTGACGAATCAAGTGCGCTCGATTGCCGAGGTAACCAAGGCAGTCGCGAACGGAGATTTGACAAAGAGGGTCGAGGTTGACGTGCGCGGTGAAATGCTTGACCTGAAGGAGACCGTCAACGGGATGACGGAGAGCTTGAGCGTCTTTGCTGATGAAGTGACTCGTGTGGCACGCGAGGTCGGAACGGATGGTCGTCTGGGCGGCCAGGCAAACGTGACAAACGTTGGCGGAACGTGGAAGGTTCGTCTACGTACCATGTCAAAGAAAGTTGACACTAACATTGCTTTTTTCTCTCCAACCCAGGACTTGACGGACTGTGTAAACGTGATGGCGGCTAACGTGAGTTGGACACCGCGCGCACGGTCGGATCTTTTCTTTTCATTTTTTCTAATGGTGGAGTGTAGTTGACTCTACAAGTCCGGACTATATCCGTGGCCACGGTACGTAACAGCTCATTTGGGGCACACTGGGAGATAACGATAGTTTGCAGACGGCTGTTGCTCGGGGAGATTTGACCCAGAAGGTGATGGGGGTGTCGGTGGCTGGAGAAGTTCTGCACCTGGTGAACACGATCAACGATATGATTGACCAACTGGGGTTCTTCGCTTCGGAGGTGAAAAAGGTGGCACGTGAAGTGGGCACTGAGGGCAAGTTGGGTGTTCAGGCCGAAGTTGGCAATGTCCAGGGCATATGGCAAGAAATCACGTACGTCATCGTGCGCTTGGCCTCGCGTTCGCCTTGAAGATATTATTAATGACATCATCCCCATAGAATGTCAGTCAACACCATGGCAGGCAACTTGACAACCCAAGTGCGTGGGTTTGCCCAGATATCCGCCGCCGCAATGGACGGAGATTTCACTCGGTTCATCACCGTCGAAGCCAGCGGTGAGATGAACTCATTGAAGACACATATCAATCAGATGGTCTTCAATCTACGCGACAGCATCCAGAAGAACACCGCAGCAAGGGAAGCGGCCGAGCTCGCAAACCGTAGTAAATCGGAGTTCCTGGCCAACATGTCTCATGAGATAAGGTTAGTCTGACGGAAACATTTTCCCTCAATCATCTCTAAGCTACGCAGGACCCCGATGAATGGCATCATCGGGATGACGGAGCTTACCCTTGATAGTGACCTCAACAGGTCACAACGGGAGAGTTTGTTACTCGTTCACAGCCTCGCGCGGTCCCTATTGTTGATAATCGATGACATCTTGGACATTTCGAAGAGTGAGTGCCACAGGAACCATTTCGGCGCAAGCCCGTTAACTAACACTCGATCAGTCGAAGCCGGTCGTATGACCATGGAACAAGTTTCATTCTCGTTCCGGCAGACCGTCTTCGGAATTCTTAAAACCCTGGTCGTCCGCGCTTCACAGAACAACTTGGACCTCACCTACGACGTTGATCCTGACATTCCTGACCAGCTTATTGGCGATTCCCTCCGCCTTCGACAAGTCATCACCAACTTGGTAGGCAACGCGATTAAGTTCACCCCATCCAAAGTCTCCAAGAAGGGCCACGTCGCGCTCAGCTGTCGTCTGCTCGCTCTCGACGATTCCAGTGTGACACTTGAGTTCTGTGTCTTGGACACCGGTATCGGCATTGCCAAGGACAAGTTGAACCTGATCTTCGATACTTTCGCTCAGGCAGACGGTTCGACAACTAGGGTGCTTTCCGTGTTGATTATCTGCATGCTTTCCTCTTACTAACGCGTCTGTTTTTTTTTCTGAAGGAATACGGAGGCACTGGTCTGGGACTCTCCATCTCGAAGCGCCTAGTTGCCCTTATGGCTGGAAGTATGTGGGTCGAAAGCGAAGTCAGCAAGGGCAGCAAGTTCTTCTTCACTATCACGTCCCAAATCGGTCAGCTATCCATGGATTCAACGATGTCAAAGATGATGCCATTTGGGAACCGAAACATTTTATTTGTTGACACCCTATGCGATCGCACAGGAGTGGTGGAACGAATACAGGAGCTTGGGCTCAGGCCGCACGTGATTCACGATCCCCTCGAGGTCGCAGACAAGGGAACATGCCCACATATTGATACTATCGTCGTTGATTCGCTCTGCGTGGTACGTCTTCACGGTGTTCTCTCGACATTCACGTTCATGGAACTGGCACGACAGACAGAGACTATCCGCGAGTACGAGCACCTACGGTACATCCCCATAGTTTTAATGGCACCGGTGCGCTCCACCTTGAGCTACCTCTCTTTACATTGTCTGACAGCAGTGCATTGCGTCACCCAGAACCTTCCTCGCTTGAATTGTACGTAACGGTACCAATCGGATAGTGCTGGCTGTCCTGCTGACTCGTTGATCTGCGATCCTGTAGTGAAGTGGTGTTTGGATAACAGTATAAGCTCCGAAATAACGACTCCCATCAGCACCCCAGACCTCGCGTCAGCGCTCATCTCAGCGCTTGAATCGAGTACTGTCAGTCCCGCAGCGGCAACGAACGATGTGGTATTCGACATCCTACTCGCAGAAGACAACCTCGTCAACCAGAAGTTGGCCGTCAAAATTCTTGAGAAGTACGGGCATACGGTTGAGATTGCAGAGAACGGGTCGCTTGCAGTGGACGCTTTCAAGGCACGGGTGCAACGGAATCGGCCATTTGATATCATTCTTGTGCGTCGGACGGCCTCTGCTCTTGAACTCCTGAAGCAACTAATTTATGGCATACGGCACAGATGGATGTTTCTATGCCGTTTATGGGCGGTATGGAGGCGACAGAGTTGATACGCGCGTATGAGATGCACAACAACCTCCCCCCAACACCCATAGTTGCACTTACTGCGCACGCCAGTACGTGTCCCTTTCACATGTTCAGATGGCGCTGGATTTATGACGTTTTGCCACCTTAGTGATTGGTGATAGGGAACGATGTCTCGACGCTGGCATGGTACGTCCTGACTTGGCTTTTTCTCTTTGTGATAATCACTGTTATCTGATGGTGAAACATAGGATGATCATATCACGAGTATGTCGTCGTCCTTGCAATTTGTATAGTGACTGACGGATATGGCTGCAGAACCTCTACGTCGTGGTGACCTCCTGAACTCGATCACCAAGCTAGCTGGCGAGCGAGTGAGGCAACGAAGACACCCCATCCCTGTGGATTTCCGATGATCAGTCCATTCGTTCGCGCGCATACCCTTTCTCCCTTCCCGTCCTTACATCTAACGTCATTCAACCTGAACGTGTGTGTAATCCTCAAGTCTCCCCTTGACATCAGTTACCCCATAATCGCTTCTTCATAAGCCCATGTAACACCTCATCTCACAAGTGTTTTAACCACTACCCCTGCATTACGTCTCTTATCTCTGACACACGTACGATTGACTCGAGTGCGCTCTACAGTCATGCGCGAGTGTGTTGGGGTTTGGCGTGGAGCCTATCTCCTCACTCGTTCGCACCGAAGGGGTCGTTCTCCCTAATATATGTGTATATACCAGCTCTTTTCTCTAATCACACGTCCGGAGAAAATCAACACTGCTTCTGTATTTCTGTAATATTTCCTCTACCATTCGGCGTTTTGGCGGACGATGTTTTTTTTGTACATAATCCCTCGGAGGATATATTTTGTATCTGCTTATCTACTTGGTGCCATGGCAAAAGGATCCTCTTCTCCCACATTGCTCGATGTCAAACCATCCAGGTCTGGAGGGCCAACAAGCTATGCTAGCAGGTACAGTAGTGATACATACAATACAGTGGTGTGCAACATATTCACTTGCAGTTCAAAACAAACAAGATAGCAACTGAGACAGGGCTTGAAAGCGAGAAATGGGAATCTATCGTGGTATCTCGGGCGATCTCAAGTATCGGATCACTAGGGTTGGGTATATGTCCACGTCACGGCTTCCCGTATGACGCAATCATAACCAGGACGGTCGCTCGGGCGGCAGCTCTTTGTGCCGGAGCTCCAGCTCACCATCGATTCCGGACGAGGCGTACGGGGCGGCCCGCGGCCAAACGCGCAGCGACGAAAGACGAGTACGCGTCGTCCGTATGGCCCCACCCGCGCGGCACGAGCTCCTGCAGCGCGGGGAGGAGCTCCGGCGGGAACCCGCCCTCGACGAGTTGGAGCGCGCGGAACAGGTCCCCGACGTACCCGCCAGACAGCTGGAGCGTCTTGACGCTGGAAAACGTGCCGAGGAGCGCGTACCACCGCGCGTGGTCGACGTCGTCCGGCTGCCACCCCGCGCCTGGACCGGCCGTCATCGCGGGGGGTGATAATGAGGATGATGAGGCCCCCTTGTGGAACCCGAGCGTGAGGCTCTCCGTCTCGCCGAGGAGCGGCGCGAGCGCGTCGCATATCTGTGCGACGCACGACGCTTGCCAGTCGAGCGCCTTGCAGCTCACCTGTACGTGCAAGGGGTAGGTGCCACCGCGCTTGTCGCGCGGGTCGACGATGAGGGAGGCAAAGTCCTTGTCAAAGTGCAGCTCGGCCGCGCGGAACTTGAGCGCGTCGGACGTGCGCGCGTGCTGCACCAGGCACGGGAGGGAGAAGGTGAGGTGGTGGAAGAACTCGACGTTGAGCGTGCGCAGGTGCGGCGCGCTCAGGCGCGCGAGGATGCCCTCGAGGTACGCGCTGCCGCCGCGGAAGGCGAGCAGGCGCAAGCTGGGGAGCGTGACGCGCGTCAGGGACGCGCTCTGCAGCCTCCGCTCGACCTCGCGGTTCGGAGTGGCACTGGTAAAGTGGATCGTGATCATCTCCAGATGGGACAGGCCGGCGAGCTGCGCGACGAGGTGCTCGGGGTGCAAATCGGGCGAGGCGGGGAAGTTGACGAGCCCGATAGAGACGAGGCCGTCGGCGGTGCTGATCAGGTTGGACGCCGTTGGGAGGGCGACGTTGGACAGTGTGAGGCGGTGCATGAGCGGTGCTCGCAGTTTCTCGTGGATGATCACCCGCTCGACGGGGTCATGATGAACCGCCGCGCGGCGTTCGGTCTTGTGGGAGCGGATGACTAGCCTTTGCAGGATCGGGTATTCGTCGTTCATGACCTTGACCAGGTGATGCAAGCTCGCGGGCGGCGCGTCAATGTGAATGCGGCGCACACGCTCACGTTGCTGGAGCGCGAACATCGCGCCATGTTTATCCCCTTCAGTCATGCCTCCCGGTTTCCCCGGGTAGTAAACGATGAGCGGGAAGGGTGGTGAATGCGTCAGCATGGCTTCTACGGGCGTGCCATACGTGCAAACGAGGTGGAGATCCAAGTAGGACGGGGACGCGAGTATGACGTTCCGCCAGACCCGACAAACTTGGATGAGCTTGTACCACCAGCGTTCGAGATTCCAGCCGCGATCAAAGTCGTCGTTCGTGTTGTCCAATCGGTACCAGTCGAAGATGTTGAGAAGCACGTCGTGGTTGAGATGGCAGATCGTCACACGCGTATGCGACGCTTTTTGGCGTCCTGTTTCGTTTATTTTAATTTTATATTTGGCTCAGAAGTTGGTGCAAGGAACAAGGACACAAGGAAACTGACCTCTGATCCCCAGACGAGCTAGATACTTTGCAGACATGGCAGGAGGCAATGCCAAGGGACAGGGTATCCGGAAAGGTGCTTGTAGTAGTTTGGGGTAGCGAGGAGAATAAACACGCCATGCGAGGCCGCACTGAGGCGGGACACAGCCTCTCCTCTTCATTCACTGCTTTGCGCCTATCGACCACACAGCAGCCGGAAGTCTTAGCCTATACCGTCTCTGGAGTTGTTGTGAGGAAGGAGCACACGTACATCAATCAGTCGTACAGCCCCCTACATTGCATTTCATCTCTCCGAAGAACAATAGCGTGCGTGATTGCAAGACGGCTACTTGTGTTAAGCGTGTATATGGTATCGGGCCTCATATTTCAGATTCTAATGATATCGACTAAAGGCGGACTAACACCTCCGCCCCCTACTTCCATTACAGTAAAATGTTGGATATACTAATGGCCTCGTCGATCAAGCCTGACCTCGATAGTCTCCATGGATCCAAACTACAGCCGGCTGCGACCTATAAATGAGCATGTGATAGGCTAAATACTACCTCTGCTACTGAGTGTAAGTGGCAGCTGCGAGGTCCAGATCAGTGAATACATAATCTCTGCGATCCCATACAGAATCATTCACCTGCGACGTCCTGGTCAACCTGGGCAAAAGATTCCGCAACCTGGACGATAGGTCCCACAAGCCTCTGCATGCTAGATCGATAGCGGTTCAAGGTTCCTGGTGGCTGGCGTGGAAACACTGGCGGCGCCATTTCCCATGCACGAAATTCCCCCTCGTAAGCTCGCCACGCGTCAACTATGGCAGCTCGTGCTCCCGAAGACACCTGGTAAGGATCGATGCCAACACGTAGCATGTCTATTGTGTCCCATAGGAGCTTGGCGCGCGCCTCGTCGACGCCTGGCAGGAGCGGCACGACACCCGTCAGCACGTCCGCCATGTTGAGCAGGTCGCCGTCACGATCGAACTCCTCGTCCGTGAGGGACTCGATGTCCGGGCGCTCGGTGTCCATCAGAGCCTGCAGCGCCTTGCGCAGCTCCATTATGCGCAGCCTCTTCGTTGGTGTCTGTCCGAGGAGGCGCCGCAGGTCCCTGAGCACGACTCGCACGCCGAGGGCAGCAGCGCAGCGCGCGGTTAGTGCGATTGTCGGGTCGCGCGAGCCTTTGAGCGCACGGAGCGAATCTATCGTGGCTTCGCCAAAGGCGTGGTCCCACTGAAACACATTGACGAGGTCATACCAGCGCGTGATGTGCCATAGAGCGTCGACACACGCAACCGGCGTTCGCAGCTGCGTCTTGAGCAGGTGTCCGATGCGGAGACCCAGATGTATGTCGGTCACGTGTAAGAGGCTGTGGAGTGTGATGGTTGACGCGGGAGTAAAGTGCGGAGTCCCAGAGGTGATCATTGCCGATCCGAGGAAACCTGGTATGCCTGAAATAAAGGCTTCGAGTTCGGAGGGTTCCCGGAGCGACTTTAACGTCCAGCGTAGCGCAGAGGCATCGAGTTGTTGGGACGTGTCCATCGCGGATTGCTCGAGGTTGTGGTGTAACCCGCCCAAACAACGCTTCTTGCATTTGCTCAGGTATTCTTTCAGGTTCATCAGTCTCTGTGTCGATTTCGGTATCATTGCCTGATATATATGCCTGAAAGAGGCAAGGGAAGCGAACTGCAATGCCTGGAAGGAGCGCCAGAGTGGACCAGACATCGGTGTCAGGTAGGGGCAATCTCGATAAACGAGAGGGAGTATAGTGAAGGCGAGATACACCTTGGCACAGCCTATGATGCAGCACAAAAGCACGTACGCTAGGATGCGGTTGACCTGGAAGAGAAACTCGACGAGGCCGATGAAGAAAAGGAAGACAGAAGCGTGGAGGAGAAGAGGCACACTATTTGCGACGGTGCCAAGGTGGAAACGGAGTACTCCTTGAAACAAATAGGTGCGCACCCGCACCCTGCGTTGTGGAGATGATGGAAGTTGAGTTGCTAGCAGATAATTACGGGCCCATTGTTGAACAAGGGTAGCCGCGAGAGCGCAAGAAACGCTCAGGACAAGGCTGAGGAACCAGAAGATGTTGACCTGTAGCATGGCCGCAGGGACTTGGAAAGGTGGTAAGGAGAAGGGAGGAGGAGGTTCAGTTCCCGCTGCTGATGCAGAGAGTTGCTGCGATATTTGAGTAAGGAGCTGGTTGGTTGTGTCACTGGAGTTCCTCGAGAGTGTTTTGTATACTTCTATGAGAAAGGCTGCAACAGTTGCAGAAAAAAGGCCCGTCTGCCAGAGATCGTTAGCTCGATACTGTAGCACGAGACCGAAGGCATGGAGGAACTTGCGAAGAAGAGGATGCCATCCATGTTACCCTTCCAACTTTCTGCGAGGACTTTGTCATACTTCTCACCCTCCTTGAAAACGACAGACCAGAGTTGCGTGGACGAATCCACGTACTCGATCTCTGCAAATTTCTGGTGAGAAATTGACCAGTAGGAAAAGTAAGATGAAGTACCAGGAGATTTCTCTGGAAGTGGGGCCTCCTGGGATGTATCTAGGGCCCGACCGACAATGAGCACGCGCCGCAAGGTGCTCGTCTATGCTCTAAGGATAAACAGACCTGCTAACTCTTGATCATTGCCTTCAGGTTGAGGGGCATCTGCTGTTGTGTGCTGGGAATGCGTTGAAACTGCTATCATCGTGACTATGTACGAGAAAGAAACGATGGATCAAGCGATCAAAGAGTATCAGCAACAACCCGTGTTGTGCAGGCAATGCGCATTAATATCACGGCGCCTGATATGATGAAATGGGGTGGCAACTTGCACAGCGCCTCCATGGTTTGCTGTGCGGTGAGCAAAGCAGTACTGCATCCTATCGATACACTGCACGGTATCCGATACACTATCCATCATGATAGTCTCGATGATACTAATATGAACCCATTTGGCGTTGCATGT
>QLOT01013738.1:0-10096 GCA_003313875.1 Russula aff. compacta | reverse complement strand
AGAGATATAGTAATGTAGGGAGGGGGTGAGGTGGAGGCGGCTTGGTGCCGGAGCGTGGGAAAGTAGATTACCATAAAAGGAAGGAGAGCATGATGTAAGCAGAACCAGTCCGGAGAAAATAATAGTACAGATACCAGTCCATAACAACTTTAGTAAGTGCACTAGATTAGGATTGCTGCTTCATCAGCAGACTTGTTGCTTACTGTTACTGTTCCTGATTACTGTACACTTACTACTGTCACATTACTGTACTATAGTTCAGACTACCAGCCCTTACAGGCTGAGGGTATATAAGTGCATTAGGTGCTGGGCTAGAGACTCTAAGTCGAGTCTTCTGTCTACCCTGTATGCCCCCTTGTCTAGGAGAATACAGCATTTGTGACCTAGTCACCCCAGGGGGAGATTCATGGCTTGTTTACCTTTCCTTGCAAGTGGGACTTGTGAGTGTTGTACTTGCTTTTTCAGACTTTTGCTAAAGGTTACAGCTTTGCCAGTGACACAAGAGCATGGATAAAAGTTGATAAAAGACACTAAAAAGAAGGGTTCTTAAACTCATTCATTGCTCCTTATACACTCCTTGGTATTGCTTAGTGAGAAGCTTTTTCTTAGTCCCCTTAGATTTCATTACTCATTGTGTGCCTCTCTCTTGGGTGCAGGTCTTTCAAAACGACTTGGAAAACTTGGTGGCAGAATTTGGTACATGAGTCTTTATAGCTTCATTTTTTTCTTTGTGCTTACATGTCTTTGTCTTTGATTCATGTTCCCACTCACCAGTCCATGCCTCTGCCCACAATCCCCCAGGCATGCCTGCCTCCCCCTTTTTCCTGTGCACCTTCATCTGCCCGTGTGCACCCAACCACATGCCCACCCAGCTGCACCTGCCTATGCACATTCACCTCCATGTTGCCCACCTCGCCTGTCCAGGACTGAAATGGGTGCAGGCTTTCCAAACGACCCAAGAACAAACTCGGTGGCAGGAATTTAACTTGGTGAGTGAGTTTGGACCTTTTTTTTTCTTGTGCTTATGATTGTTTCTCTATGTTTGCCTCCACACCTCACTCACCAACGCACGCCTCTGCCCACTGTCCCTTGGGTATGCCTGCCTCCCTCTTTCCCATGCGCCCATATGCACCCATCTACATGCCCACCTGCCTTTGTCTTGCCCACCTCACCCATACAGGATTGAGAAGGGTTCAGGCTTTTCCAAGCAACCCAAAAATGAACGAGGTGACAGGAATATAATTTGATAAGTGATATTAGATCTCTTTTTTGCTTTGTGCTCATGTTGTTTCTCTTCTCTGCATTTATGTTCTCACTTGCCCACCCTCGCGTCTGCCTGCCACCACCTGCATGCACCTTCCTACCCTGGTTTTTCCACTGTGCCTGCTCGCCTCCACACCAGTATTCACCTGCCTGTGCTGTGCCTGCCCGTGCACATCTGCCTCCACCTGCCTGCGTTCACCCACATGCACCTACCCCCACTCACTGCTGTGCTTGCCCCTGCCTGCCTTCCTGTACATGGTCTAGGTGAGTAGTTTATCTATTTTTCTTATCCTTGTGCTCACTTATGTCATGGCAAGTCCCCACCATCTCCATCGCTGTCCAGCTCTTGCCATTCCAATACCATAACAGCTGACATCCATGTGTTGTGGCTCACATGCCCTCACTGGATTTCCCTGTATGCCTGCCCACCCTCTACCCAAATGTGCCTATGACTGAGTGAGTTTTATTTTTTATTTTTTTATTAGATGTGAAGTTACATGTGCACAGTTGTGTTTACATGTCTTGCATTCATTTGATTAGCATTCTTTTTATTATCTTGTTTACTCCTTAGTTATTTCTATAATTATTCTGGCCATGTATTAGCATAGTTAATTTAATATAGTTATTATTGCATTGCATCAAATTGTGAATTATTCTCAACTTGAAGGTTAATATCCCCTATAAAATGGTTATATATCATTTGAGCATCAGCAATCATTTTCTTATTCATGGCAAAAATTAATACAAAAAGTGGCAATAATTGCCATATGGGGGGAGAAATGGACACAGGAATTGGAAACTACACTAGTCATTTTTTACCATTTGTAATATGGGAAAATTATGCCTAAAAAATGTACATTTTTCACCACATTTAAGGGTAAAATTGCCTTTAATGACCCTTTATTAAGGTAATATTTATGGGAAAAATAACCAAGAGTTGATCCTACAGTGTTTTCATGCCTCAGGTTATGTTGATTAGTTGTCAATTGTTCACATTCATTCCTACAGCATCATTACATTTCAAGTTTATAATACTGTATCTACTTACTCTTTTCTAACTTACAACTAGCAGTGACCATGCTTTGCCACGAAGGTGTGGCTGGTTTCAATCTCCAACTGAAAAATGTTGCATCTGTTTTGCATCACATCCATGCACTCCACTACCGGAGGTGTGGCTGGTTTCAATCTCCGACTGAAAAGTTTTTGCATTGGTTTTGTGTTGCATCCATGCACTCTACTACCAGAGGTGTGGCTGGTTTCAATCTCCAACTGAAAATTTTTTGCATTGGTTTTGCATTACATCTATGCACTCCACTACTGTATGTGCTACCATGAGACACTTCAGGGGATGATTGTCCCATTTGGCTGTGGTATACACATATTTGTGTACATTTTACCAAGCTGTAGTGTTACTTGTTGCACCTGGTGCCACACTGACTGAGGGCACTCAAGGGAGTGGCAAGGCACTCCTGGGTAGCATGGTTTGATAAAATTTGGATGCAGTAAAGTTAATATATAATGCACTAAGCCACTAGAATATCACAACACATGGAGGCTATATAACTGTATTGACATGTACGCAAAATGTTCCACTGACTGCCCATACTGCCAACAGCACAAGTTACTAATCCTCTCCAGCAAGCCATGCAGACGTGCCAGATCAGCATCAATTTTTGGAAGCCTGATTGGAACCTATGTGAATATGAGCTCAAGTCTGTCAATATGAAAAATCACTCACATCCAGATCCCCTTCACCATCATCAGTTTCATTGTCTGAGTCCATATGTGCAATGTTCTGTAGTGGGGGCATCATGTTAGTTAGATGAACTGTAAACCACATATACATACCTTTTTTGCAGCTTTGTCAATGTCCTTCATATCCACAAAGACAGTGATAGCCTCTATAGGCTGGAATTTTAGTACCTTCTTTACCATGTCTTTGTACTCAGAAAAGTTCTCGACATTACACATGTCTTCTCCACTTGAGTGAAAAATTGTCAGGTCAAATTGCTTGAATAAAACAGAGAACACACCTTGAAGGCAGAACCTGCATCTTACAGGTATAGTGCCTATGATGCGTAACTTGAAGCTTGTTACTAATATGGTGCTTTGTGAGAATAGCGGTGAGGAATTCAAGATAGTTAGATTTTGTTGCATAAAACATATGCACAAACTCCTTTGTTTTGACACTCTTCTTAGGAGCCCTCTTCTTGCCAGGGCTAATTGTGTGCACAGTCAGATGAGCAATTATATGGACTGAAATGCTGGTCTCCTCAGGCTCTGGGCTATTAGTGGGGGTTGGCATCAGGGTTATAGTTGTAACTGACGATGGCAAGCATTCAGAATGAAAATTTCCATTGCAGTTGCGTCCAAACTGTGACAAATAGAGGTATACATATTTTATTCTGAAATTCCCCTCATTATTTCATTGTTGAAAAGTTGCAAGCCAAGCTGACACAAATAGAAGCCAAATAGGTACATACAGCCTTTTTTTTTTTGATTCCCTACTATTTGTAAAACCACTGTAAATTTTCATAGAATTTACTTACCATTCTGTCACAAATGAGATCTAGCCAGAAGCGAGAGAGGAGAGGCACAGGCACGAAGAGTGGAGACAATGCAGAGACAAATGAACTATTTGGTTGATGTTTGGTTATGGCTGACAGGCAAGCATGAATGTGAATGTCACTAAGTTGAAGCAGCATTAAAAAAATGGCCCAACACAGGTTTGAACCGGTGTGCCTCTACAATGATGACTAAATAAAAAAAATGGCAAAATACCAACTGCACCATAAGGGCAACACATTTTATTCTCACTCTATATATATCACAACCTAAGTCAGACTGAAGGTATATATTTCTAGACCACCTTCAATGATGCTAAGAGCTCATAAATGAGTTCTATTAGACAAGTTTATATTGAATATCTCTCATTTTTGTAATTTGTAGCAATAACCTTTATATAACAAGGTAAAAATAATTTAAAAAATTACCATGTAAAAATTTGTAAACTTGATATTTAGTCAAATAACCATTTTATTGATTCTTGATAATAATCTTCTTATAATATGGTAAAAAAAAAGGTATAAATTTAGCACAGAACTTCACATATTAATATTCCAGCTTCAAATACAGTAAAAGTGAAATCACCAATATTAAGGTAAAAATAACCAAGAGTGCATCTTACAGTGCTGCCCATATTTGCCTGCCTATGCATGGTTATTAAGAGTACTTATTTTGTTCTCTTTGTGTTTATGCTTATATAAACAAGTTCTAAGTTTATCTCATTTTTGTAATTTGTCTAGCAATAACCTTTATTTTAATAATGTAAAAATAATTCAAAAAATTTACCATGTAAAAACTTGCAAACTTGATATTTAAGTCAAATAACCATTTTATTGATTCTTGGTAATAATCTCCTTGTAACATGGCAAAAAAAAGGTGTAAATTTACCACAGAAATTCCCATCTAATTATCCTAGCTTTAAAATACAGTAAAAATATGAAATTACCAATATTAGGATAAAAATAACCAGGTATGCGTCTCACAGTGAAAGTAGCCCTAAGCACTTTCTGGTGAGACGCTTTGGCAAGCATAATCAATGGCTGAGAAACTAAAGTCATCATTAAAGCATTGCAGATAACTCTTGATGGCAGAAAATGCCTGTTTGATTAGATTGAGATCGGGGGAATATGGTGGGAGGAAAATGATCTTGCAGTCTAAGGAAGGCATTAGTGTGTAGACCATGTTATAGAACATACATACAAGCTTCATCTTTGACGAGAGTGCACACTTCTTTAGAGTGATGGATGACACAATTGTCTAAGATAAGGATGCTTCAGGGACCCAGATATGGATTAGTGAGTGGAATCTAGATTTCAAATCAGATATCACAAAATAAATGAGTAAATACATATCACTAATTTATGAAGGAACTTGAGAAACTGTGCTGATGTGACTGAGCCGGGAATAATGTCATAAGTAATGATACTATCCAATGTTAGAACTGGAAGAATGGAAAGCCTCTGCCTACAGTGGAAGCACTGCCTCTGCATACACTGTTTCCTCACCAATGACCAACCCTTTGGTCATGCTGACGTCTTCTTGTTGCGAGCTGCTTCATTAGTGAATATCAACATATAAGGGTTAGTTACCACATCAGCAATTGTATTTATGAATGCTGAGTGGAGCAGATTGTTCCTTTCCAGTGCATGAGCTGAGACCACCTTGCAAGAATAATGAAGACAATGCAGTGCCTTGAATATTTTCGCAGATAAGACTGATGTTCTGCATTCGTTGAAAAGTTGCTTTTGAATCTCATCAAGATATATGGAAGGCCTGTGAGTAAGTAATGCAATGATAAATTTAAGGTCACCATGGGAAAGCACATGCTGTCAACCACCCCTGCAGGCATGAGGGTTATGCGAAATGCCATAAACTTGATGATATTAAAGCATTCTATAGACCAAGGACTTTCTAAAGTTAAGAAGATTGCAAATCTCCTTAACACTGAGCCCCTGCTCATGGAGAAGAACAGGAATCTTGTCCTTTATGTCTACAGCAACAGTGTGATATGGCATGAGTGGTCAACAAAAGTATCAAAAAAAAACTTATTTGGGGTTACAACTAAACTGTAACAAATAACAGCCAAGACATATTTTACTTTGGAATTCCCTCATTTTTCATTTTTGAAAAGTCACAAGCCAAGCTGATACAAATAGAAGCCAAATAGGTACATATAGCCTTTTTTTTTTTTGATTCCCTACTATTTGTAAAACCGCTGTAATATTTTCAAATGTTTCAAGGAAGTCTAAGCATGTTTAAGTGCACTTAAGCATGCTTAAGAAGCTTTAATTAAATTTGAGTTTTCCTGATGGGTTCAAGAACCAACAGGCAGGGCTTGTCAAGAAACTCCAAATCATGCAGAGGGAGGTGGTCAGGATAATATCAGGAACGTTTTGCACCACCCTGTGCAAACCCCTTCACAAACTCTCCATTCTCCTAATAGACCTAAGGTTGATGATTTTTACATAGAACATGGCACTATGATTGTACAAGGTCTTGAAGGTGACAAGATAAATAATCTAGGTCCTTTTTTTGACAAGTTGAGGATACTTTGCACTCAGCAAGCAATGAAAAGCCGACAAGATGTTAAACATGTTAAGTCCCAACAGGCAAATTAGTTATTGATCAAAATCAGTAAAAATTACTGCAAAATTGCTAGGCAGTAATGAATGACACATATGAACAATGCTGACAAACATCTGAATTGTAAATAATTTTAGTCCATCAAAATATAGATAAATTGGTAGACAATGAGAGTGGGTTATTGCTGTTATCAAAAGAGAAAGCAATTCAAAAGTTTCAAAAAAAAAAGATCAAATGTAGCACAACTGTTTTGATTTATATCTCATGAAATACTTTTTTCCTGCTTATGATTTATATATGAAATTTGTAGTATTTATCAAGCTGGAGGTGCCTATACCAAAAATAGTGTGATTTGACCATGGATTGTTGACCATGCTTTGGGGCTACTCATAAATGATGTTAGCTGGCCCACCTCTCCCCCTGGACGACAGCCAAACAAAGTCATGTGATGTCTTACAGTTGCCATTTGTAGCATTTAGAATACTAGTACTTTATTCACTTCATCATCTAAAGATATTTGACACATCATTCAATACTTGCTTTACTAATGAACTCCTCCACTGATAAATGCACAAAACCATCTTGCAAAAATATTGTCCCTGATGATGACTGTAATATTCAAGGTGAAAAATTCAAAAAATGCAAGGTTTGTTGCAGCTGCAACAGTGCCCACACAGCAGTGTGTCGCAAAAGAAAGTACGATGAGGCTGCAGAGCCTGCTTCCCAAAAAGCCCCATCAGTCCAACAACATCACCATGGCACAGGGCAGGAAGAAGGTGGGAGTGGTCCTGGTAGGGACATGTCAGAATCAGAAAGGTGGGATGAGGGCTCAGATAACAAGAAGTCAGGGAATGTGAGTACTCCACTCACCCAAGAAATTGAAGGTTAAAAAGAAAGATCCACAGAGGGTTGTGGAATTCAAGGATAGTGAGGCCCTGCTAAATGCCCTTCATGAAGCGTTCAAATCTGGCCACAGTGTGGATTTCAAAGGGAGCTATGTCCGAGCAGCAGATCCACTAGTCAGTGATAAAAAGAGGGTTTGGATGATGATATATGATGTTTGCAAGGTTACAGGCTACAGATTTACGTGAGTGACAATTTTTTCAACTACGATAACTGTCTTATCAGTTTGCTGTCCTATGTGGTAGTGTAAAAGATAATCCAAAGGTTAAGAGTGGGTACAAGACAAGGCTTTGGTGCTGCCAGGATGAACAACAAAAGAAAAAGCCAAAGCCAAGCCAAAATCTGGACACAAAGCATCGCAACAATGTTGGAATGAAGAGATTTAATTGCCAAAGCAAGTTGTGGATCTCATGCATCAGCGGAGTGTCATATGGCATGCAGGTCATTACTGTTCGCATAGGCCATCATGGACAACACACCCCGTACTTTGATGTCGATATGCCAACAGGGGCACAGGCCATTATTCACAAAAATCTTGAATGGAGTACCCCAGTCTCGATCACTCCAAAAGTTCAGGCAGTCTATTCTACTGTCACAAGTAAGCAGGTACATAAGACGTAGACACAGATGAGTGAGATTCTATGGAAGAGGGATCATCTTCAGCTACCTTCAGCAGAAACCCTGTTGAAGGAATTTGGCAAGGATGTGGATGTTTTTAATGTGGAAGTACCGGAAGGTGTGGAGCAGTTGTGCTGGGGTATGAAGAAGATTGCGGCAAAACTTAAAGGCAAGGTTGTTGAGATCGGAATAGATGCTACCTGTGCGTATGAGGTCCTTGCAGTCCACAAGTAGTGCTAACCCTTTTTGGAAAAAGATGGGACAAACTCATGCAATCTCGAGCTATATAGTGTGATGGGGAATATGACAACACAGGTTTCCCCCTGTCATATTGTTTGTTGTCTACTGCAACTGCTGTTAACATTGGAAAGCGGAAGAAGGCCCTGACCGCATGGGCAAAGTGCTTGCGAGACACATACAGCATAATTCCAAATTTCGTGCACACGGACAAAGACATGGGGGAGATTGGAACGCTGCGAGAAGTCTGGTTAGTGAAGATACAATTGTGCTGGTGGCACTTATGGAAAGCAGTGCGAGAGTGCTTGAGGAAGAACAAGCTGCCAACAATGCCATAAAATGTACAATGTGCCCAATTGGAGTTTGCATTCATTGATATGACATTCCTCCCACACAGCAGGGCCGACACAGAGGAGCATGAGGGTGGCACACTCGATAGCACCATCGTAGCGAATGAGCCTCCAAGACCAAGCCCAAATGCCATCTCCATTCATGTTCGCATCCCACCATCACTCTACCAATGTCAATCCAAGGCATCGAAATCATCTGACCCACAGCCATCCTCAACACCAGCTCCTTCTCCCAAACAACCACCTGCTTCAACATTCAGTAGCGATACTAGCGGAAAGTTGACAATAAGGATCCCCCAGGGCATTTCATGGAAGTGGTGAAGGTAGTGGTGACCTGGATAAATCCATCAGCGATCAAGCTACAAACAACCAGCAACAGTTCTGCCCTGAGGAGCTTCGAGAAGAAATTGTTGATATGATAGAAACCCACCTTTGTGCACACCCACTGATACCTGGGTACTCGCATCCCAGCCCTGAAGGGATAAGGGAGTGGGCTGTAAAACAGATGTATCAGTTTTACATTAAGCATGATCTTTGGGAAGTGTGGGCATACCTTTGGGAGAACTGGTACTGAGTTGGCCGTTGGGAGCTGTGGGCTTGTTCATGCCACCTGAGATACCTGTACTCAAGACTACAATAATTTTAGAAAGCCAGTAAGTTTCACTGCAAATCCTTAGCACAGAAATACCACTGACATTGTAAAGCTGGCGCCATACCAAGCATGACTTTCTCCACCATTTTCACAAGCCCTGACTTGACCTACTGGTCTGGATTTTGACTACAATGCTTGCCCCAGTGTACTACCGGAAGTTAGACCAGATGCTGACCGACAGTGGCAGGTTTCGCGAGCTTCCTTTGTGGTGGAAGGCTTTTAAATGGGACTGGAAAAGGGCATCAAAAGCATCTATCACAATGCCCAGAATGATAAATATAGACCAGACTCATGGAAGTGGGTATTCACCTGCCCACATTTCCACAAAAGTCGCTTCCTTATCTGCAAACATCTTGTCCAGTCGGTCCACCCTGTCCTGCCAGTATTTTTCCTTGAGGTCGAATGGAATCAAACAACTCCATTCTGGAAACACAAGCAGCTGGTACCTCTCGACGACAAGCTGGATCCAGTGCCAAGTGAGTACAACCAATCCCCATCGATGTCAGAGGAGAGGACATCACACATGGATGAGGAGTTGGAAGGCGATGGGGAAGGTTATGAATCAGATAATGGTATTGTTGACACAGAGAATGGGCTTGATGGCAGGAGTGTTCATGAGAGGATGTCTCAGCACATCAATATGCTGAGGGACTTTGCATATGGACTCCAGTACCAGCTCCAGTTCAATGACTGCCAAATGTTGGATAGTCTGGAGCGAGAGGGAGCTACATTTATAAGGTTTGCACAAACCTGTCTTGACCGTGAGCGCCATATGAATTCAACTCGAGGATCATCACCAACAACATGGGAGAAGGAAGCTGCCAGCATGATGTTCTATCAAACAATGCCTCCATGTCGCGATAACAACACCTGACCATAGATCATGAAAGATTATCCCATGCATAGTTATCAACAATGAACATCT
>QLOT01013736.1:0-14673 GCA_003313875.1 Russula aff. compacta | reverse complement strand
GAGGGCACAGCACCAGGTGTAGGTGTCGGCGTGGGCGTGCTCCCAGTCGTCGATGCGGGTGTAGAGCCCGCTGTACTTGCCAATGCCACTGTTGGTGCTGCCGCCGGCGCCGGCGCTCCAGGAGCGACTGTCACATTTGCAGATGCAGATGTGGACGTTGACGTTGACGTAGAGCCAAAGACCGGGCCGGGAGCAGATGTCGTCGTTATTGACGTCGCCGTTTGCGATGGCGAGCGCGACGGCGAGCCAAACGAAAAGCCCACGCTGCCCGCCTTGGGTGGGGGTGATGTATCCCCACCACCCCCTGGGGCCACGCCGAACCCGAACGGCGCGGGCGTCGTCGACGCCGATGAGCCGAACGTGAATGGCGACGGTTTTGCGAATGGCCCGCCAAATACACTGGTGGGCGGCGGCAACGAAGGCGCCTTGTCCTTGTCCTTTTCCTCGGCCGATTTTGTCGTTGTCGCTGTACCACCAAATATGCCCCCCAAGCTCGAGGAGCCTGTGGTGTCCCCGAAAAGTTTCTTGCTGGGCGCCAGGCCGAAACCAAACGGTGCCGGTGCTGGCACAGACGGGGCATGCTTGTCTTTCTCATTGTCTTTTTCTTCCGGAGCCGCCTTATCCTTATCTGAGCCGAAGAGGCTAGATGCCTTCGGTGGGTTGCTGAAGAGCAATGTGCTGGCCCCGGGCAGGCTGGTGCCACCGCCGCCGAAAGGAAAGGCGCTCGAAGTGGGGCCAGCGGCTGCGAATGCACCAAGTGGGAACGCGGGTTTCAGCGAAGGAGTAACCTCGGGTTCCTTTGGTGTAGGGGACGCAGCTGGTTTGAAAACGGAGGATGAGGATACCGCACCGGCGAAGCCGGAAAAGGGTGAGGGTGAAGTTGTAGGTTTTGGATCTGAAGAACCCGACGCTGCTGATGAGAAACTGAAAGGGGATGGTTCTGCCGTGGGCGCCGTAGAACTGGGGGGAGCCCCGAAACCTGCGAAACTCTGCGGAGGCACCGGCATTGTGGCGGCCGCGGAAGTAGCTGACTTGGGGAATGCGAACGGGGTAGTAGGAATGGAAGGCTTGTTTGGTGGACTCGGAGCGCCCTGCGTCTTCGCGTGAGAGGATTTACCGTCATAATCCTGTTGCACTGAGATGCGATGACTTTTATACTGTTCCAGGATGTCCGCGATATCGACGAAAGGATCAGACGCGATAGCTTTCGAGACGGCAGAGAGGAAAGACGAGTTGAGTCCACGGAGGGAAGTGTAATACTTTAGCGCGACCTCGTCTGTGTCGCCGGACGCATCCGACTTTGGCGCCTCGGATGATGATACCACTGGCTTTGCGCCTGCGGTGGAAGAGGGCCCGAGGAAAGACGCAAACGTTTTGGCGGCATTGGACGCAGATTCTGAGATGGTTGGTGCGTCTGCTGGCTTCTGTGGTGGAGCAGCAAGGGGAGAAGGAGCGAACGTGAAGGGGGTTGTCGCACCGCCAGTTGCTCCGAATCCTGAGAAGCTACCGAATTTTTGTGCTGGCTGCTGGTGGGGATGTGTCGACATAAGTGGGATGGAAGTGATTGGGAAGAGTTTGGGACATACAATAGGCGCACTGGCAGCAGGTGCGGCGACGGCGACGGCGACGGCGGGGCTCCTTCGCTTGGGGAGACCCCGTATCCTACGAGAAGAGTGAGAAAGTTCAAGGCGGAAGGACGCGTACGGAGAGGCAATGAAATGAAAAGACGCACTCCCGTTTTGCTAACTCTGACTCGTTCGCGATATGGAAACCTGTTTGAACTTCCTGTTGACATGACATGTAAGTTAAGACAAGCTACCTAAGGGCTCAGAATGACTCTGCACACCTCGACCTGGTCATCAGCATCATCATCTTTGGACAGTTGCTTTTCCGCGCCGCGCTTCATTCAAGCTGTAAATTGATGCACAGAGGACGAGGACGGATGTTGTGGACGCGTTGCGGCGTGCAAGCCGACGCGCCATCACAGCGTGGTGTCGCTGATGTAATCCAACCATGGCTGTAGTGCTTGCAGGACACAGATGCAGGACACAGACGCATCTCATTCGTCACCCCACGTCTGACATACTCCGAGATGCTAACGTGAACAGACATGTTACACCAGCAGCCCGGATATTGTTCCACGCCATGCCAGGCATCGGTACAGACACCATGCGGAGATTCGGCTTATATTCAGGGCAAACAATTTCTTGAAACGGACCTGATGATATATGACATGATGGATAGTAGCGACCTTGCTCATCGCGAGGTTAATACCCCAGACCGACCCACAGCGGACTGCGAGCGACGGATGAACGGATCGCAAAAGCATCCGATCAGCTTTTGTTTGCCAGTGTTATGTTGCGCGAGAAAGAAATGACGCTTGTGCCGTCATAACCTGACAGCAGTGGCTGATCACCTACTCAGTCAATGACAAAGGAGATAAGCCGCGCGCTCCACGACAGCGCCGTTGGGGACGTGGGAGTGCATGTTCGTATTATCTGCTGTCTTGACCGGGTGTATGGAAAATATCGGAAGCGAAACGGAAGGGGCAGTCAAATAGATTTGGTCGGGGCAGTGGCAGGGTCAGCTCAGGCCAGCGTCTCTTTTTTTTTTCCTTCCTTCAGCCGGGCGCCTTCGGAGAGAATTGTGGAGCCGAAAGGAGGCAGCGGTGAGCTGAGCTGAGCTGGGTCCGCGGTGTTTAACAAGAGTAGCATACTGCGACTGTGCGAGCGAGCAGGATTATCATCTCTTCTCTCCCTCCCTCTCCTTTCTTCAATCATGTCCTCATCCGCCCCTTCCCTCACCACAACTGCCTCTCGTTCTCCGTCCCCCATAACTCCCTCAACTCCTGACGATAACATCCCCGTTGCTCCCTTACCCACCAGCATTGATCTCTCCACGTGGTACAAATCCCTACCCGCCGAGCCTACCTCCCCGTCTGCAACATATTGGGATGAGAATTCACCCCGTTTCTTCAACACGGCCAAAGAAGATACCGCAAACATCCTCTCACTGGATGACCTTATCCAAGATTATGCATATGAGGAGTAAGGCCCCATCGCTTGAAAAAGGCTCCATGCACGTGGTCTCATTAACCACGTTTCCAGTTCTTCATCCCCAGTTCTATCTACTGCCATTTCTATGGCTCCTCCCGACTTTTCTCATACCTCGGCCTCGGCCTTACCTTCCATATCACCAACTCTGCCTCTGGCGAACGGTAATCTCTCCCCCGCAGTCACTATGATCCCCTCTCCGTTACCCATTTCCTCAAGCAAACCCGTTCCTCCTCCCGCTTCCCAACCCCGCAAAAAGAATCCTTTAGCTTCCCAGACCGTCGTATACCCCCCAAAGGAGTCCTGTTCAAAGTGCGTTGGTTTCAACTTATCTCGCACTCCCTTCTTCGAGTCATTCATACACTTCCACCCCTTGATAGTCTTGCTATAATGATCCCCAGCATACCCGAAGGCGGTACAAAGTCTCGCGTCGAAACGCAAGTTCGTGTCACCGTCGATCTTACGTATACAAGTGCGACGGCGGGGGACCTCCCCTCCCAATATGATCGTGTTGGTTCATGGAAATGGTTGAGATTGCCCAAGGGTACATCAACAAAGAAGAGAACACGAAAGGAAGGGAAAATCGGTCTGTCTCCTTCCCTACACCCATCCGCGTTTACTCATGTCTCGCATAGACCCTTTGGCTGAGGACACTTTGCAGCTCGGCGTGGAGATAACATGCGCGTCGCCCCCTCATTCTCGCGTTGTTTGTTGTTCCAGCTGCCAGGGTCGAGAAGTATGTCATTTCTCTATCTTCGTTGTCCTTTCCCATTGAATCTTTGCAAAGGCAAAACGTGTCGCCCGAAAGTTGGCCCAGCGTGTGCGCCCCCAACGGTATGATTCTGACTCACCCGAGGCCGCAAATGCTACTGCCAATGGTACGACTGAGCCGTTCAACATCGTTCAATTCAATTGCCCTGAAGTGCTCAGCTTCTCCTCTGGCACTGTTGTCTTTCCACTCCGTATCACTTGCTACTGTCGTCACCACCGCGAGCGAGTTGGTTTCCATGTTCACTTTACCATGTCCGATCACACTGGCAGAGTCGTCGGTACTGGGACTACCCATCCGATTATGATTACAGATGATCATAAAAGCACTGGGGCAAACGCAAAGCAACCTCCCCCCGCGGAAGTTGATTGGTCCCAGGTATCTGGCGACGCCGTCCCTGAGAAAGCCACTTCCTCAAAGCGTAAGCAGTCACACACCCACGAGACGACTTCGGATCAAGGCAAAAAAAGGCTCAAAATTAACGGTATCAGTGCTTCTCGTAGCGACTCTAAGGGAATTTCCAGAAGAAGCAGTTCGGGCAGCCTCACCTCGCCCTCTGTCTTTACGTCCACACTTCCCACTAGGGCAACTACCCCTTCCCAACTAGCCAGCTCTGGGCCTCCAAGTCAGTTTTGTGGCACGGCTCCTCCCTCGCCTCACGCTTCCGAGAGGTTTGTCGTTCTAGATGCAGAAGTATCTCTACCTTCGCCGAAATCTTCCATCGCTTCCCCTGGTGGTCCCGAGCCCGCCATCCTTGACATGCCTGAGGCACCATTATCAGCTCAACAATCCTCGCTCGATTTGATATCCTTAGTAGACACTGAGCGTGGTGTCTCCCCCCCCACCTTCTTGCCTACTGCACCCCCATCTCCCGTTGCCATGTCTGTGCCACAGTACCAACTTATGCAGGACCCCCTCGCTTCAGCGCCGCTTCCATTCATGTTCTTCCCTGAACCTCCCCCCATGACGCCAGTTCCTCAACCACGGATCCATCGGCTCATTCCGTCATCTGGTCCGATTATTGGGGGCATCGAGGTCACTGTACTTGGGTCGAACTTTCATCCTTCACTGCAACTAAATTGTATCTTTGGAGATGTCATGGCAAGTTCTACACAACGCTGGAGTGACAATACACTTGTTTGCATCCTACCACCGCGCCCGACATCTGGTGTCGTGGCCGTATGGTTTAGTGGGATGCAGAAGGACGATGATGGCACCCCTCCGTGCTTATTTACCTACACGGACGAATCAGATCGGGCACTGTTAGTTTTTATATTCCTTGTCTTTCCTTCTTACTGATATCATCGCATCAACAGGATGGAATTGGCGCTTCAGGTTGTGGGCCTCAAGATGACGGGCAAATTAGAAGACGCGAAGAGCGTTGCCATGCGAATAGTTGGGCCAGCAAATGAGGATACACCGGGCGGGTCCAATGCACCCAACGCAATGCAGCTTGCTACTGACTCCATCTCACTGAGCCTTCGTTCGGCACTGCATCAAATGGGCCCTTGGAGCGGACTTGAGAAGATGGTTATTGACCTCCTGTCACTGCTTGATGTGCGGGTCGATACTCCCTCACAATTATCTCTTGCAAGGGCAATGGAGCACAAAACAAGCGGCGGACAGACACTACTGCATTTGGCTGCGTTCCTTCAATACCCGGCGCTCGTACGCTTCTTGGTCGAGCACGATGTTGACAAGGACGCGCGGGATCACAATGGATATACAGCGCTGCATCTTGCCAGTTTGGTTGGGGCACAAAGTTGCGCTTTTGTCTTGCTTGACGCTGGAGCCGACGTGGAGATAGTCAACGTTGAAGGCAAGACGGCCCAAGAGCTGGCTCATTTCAACTTTGCCGACCTCCTGCTGGAGGACACTGGGGCTGATGAGGAATCCCAGTGGGGAGATGGCGAAGATTCCGGGGAAGAAATTGTCCGTGATCTGGCCCCTTCACGACGCGCCTCGAGAGCATTGCGTCGCCGCGTCGATACAGCAACTTCATCCCCATCGGAGGATAGTGACTACCACATACCGGAACTAGGGAAAGAGAAGAAGGAAAGTGGTGTTGAGGAGCGGCGAGCAGCGACGTTCATGCACAAGATCCAACGTACTTTGGCACGTGTGCAGCCAAAGGATGGTATCATTCCAAACATGCCACAACTCGCTTTCCCGCAACTCTTACAATTCCCAGGCATGCCTGGCGTCCCATGGGGTGCACTTCCGGCAGTGTTCCCAGTCTACGTACCTTGGACTGCATCTCTCAGGACCTCCAGCGTCTCGGATACCAGCACTGATTCGCATAACTCGGTACCACCGAAAGGCAAGATGCGCTCCTTGCTAACGCCGCAGGAATGGCGTGCCTTTTTAGAGAAGGCCTGGCTCGTACAAGGGACCCAGGACGATGGCGACTCACCCCCGGTGTACACACCCCGAGCGGAGAACGATGGTGAGCCGCCTTTGGCAGGCCCATCAATACCTGCACCAGAGCGGCCTATCGTGCGCAAAGTGGGATATGACACAGGCCCTAAGCCAGACGACCGGGAGGTTAATGCATTTGAGTACCGTCCGAGAAACGCGAGACAAATTCAGAATAAAGGTTTGTTTGTTTGTTTTTTCTTGGGGAGAGGTCATTGAGTTCCCTTGTTGATGTTTTGTGTTGCAGAGGATCGCATGCTCCTGCTATTCTGGATCCCAATTTTGATCCGTGAGTTGAAGTTGTCCGCTTATATCGCGTTTTTGGGCTAAACCGTGTTCCTCCTTTGATCTAGTTGCCCTCTTGTGGGCATTCGCACACGGTGTGCGTATTGCGATGCATTCGGTTCGGACGATGGGTCCGCTGAAAGCCCTTTTACGACTGTGAGGACACATAGTCGGATTGGACGGTGGAATGGTTTTTATTCTCGATGGTTTCTGACTGTCTCTGGCTGTACGTTTTCAGAGTTTTCTCGTACCTTGTAGTGGATTGTTGATGGAGTATACGGGACCCCCGTATCGATCGCTATTACATTATCGTATAGTACATACATGAGTGACTTTTGTATTTAATTATCGAGTACAATTTATGCAGTCCGTGACTGACACTCTCTGTTCTTTTCCTTTTCCAATGATGAGTGGTGGTGGTGAAGAACGAGAACCAAAACCGAGGCCTTTTTACTTCGTCGCCGCTCACGGCGGTGCAGGATACCACCCACCCGCGTCTGACTCTTTGCTCAAACGCAGCCTCCGCACGGCTATCTCTTCCGCACTCACGGTGTTCTCCCGTACTCCCACCATCAGTTCCGGCGGTACCTCCTCTGAATCGCTTACGCTCGACGCCGTGACGTCGCTCATAGCCGCGCTCGAAGATGCCCCCGAATTCAACGCCGGTTACGGCTCGAACCTCACGTTCGACGGAAACGTAGAGTGCGACGCGTCGCTCATGTCAACAACAACTTTGGAGGAGGGCGACGACAACGATGACCACCCGTCATCGCCACCGTCCCAGTTCTCATTCGGAAGCGTGGGCGCCGTGCGTGGAGTACGCAATCCCATATCACTTGCGCGTCGAGTCCTCGAGGGAAGAAGACGACGACGACCGGAGCGGGAACGGGATCAGGATCGAGTGGGACTGGGGCTGGGGCTGGGGCGCGTACCGCCTTTGATGCTTGTCGGAGAGGGAGCCGTGCAATTTGCGAGGGAGCAGAGTAGCAGCGCCGGTGGTGCTGGTGTGAGGATCGTCGATGATCCTGAGGAGATGGTCGCGCCGAGGGCGAGACGGGAGTGGTGCATGTGGAAAGAGCGGTATCGTCGTTGGGAGGATGGGCCGGATCCGGATCTAGCTCTGGGTCGGGACCTTCCGCTGGGGGAGGATGAAGTGTCAGCGGACATTGATGATGATAGCGGTGGTGGTAGTAGTACCGAGCCCCTGTACGCGCGGCAGGATACGGTCGGCGCTGTCGCGCTCGTGGGCGTGGGCGAGGCGGGCGATGGCGACGCCCAGGAACAGGTCGCTGCCGCTGGCGTTTCGAGGTATGTGTGGCATATTTCACTTTCTTTTTTTTTCTTCCTTTTTTTCCGAGCGGGATTGGTAGCTGCCGACCGCCGTGACCGCTCCTTATACTGACGAATCTCTTTTCTTTCTTTACATTCCCGGCGCTGTGCCGTTTGTTCAGCGGGGGCTTACTGCTCAAGCACTCTGGACGCGTAGGCGAAGTCTGTCATTTTCTTTCCTTCTTAAAAACTAAAGACCCCCTAACTTTGATGCCTAGGCGGCGGTGTTTGGTGCTGGCTGCTGGGCAGAACGATTGGCCGGTGGTCGCAGCGTCGCTTGTAGTGTCTCGGGACAGGGGGAACTCATCGTACAATCTTCCCTGGCCAAGACACTGGCCGAGAGGATCGCCACGACCCCCGAGGACGATACGCACGACGCCCTCAGATCCGTATTGGTCGACCACTTCTACAGTACGTTGCTACTTCGATGGTAGGCGTGAATGTACTTTTTGGTGACCCGATCCCTTCCCCGGTTCCTCCGGAGCTAGACAAGTGGCATCGACAAGGAGAGTATCAGCCTGCAGTAGGGGTGCTTCTCCTCACCCGGGACGTGGATGGGGACGAAGGCACTGGTCTGTAGCACCTCAGCTGGACATCGAGGCACCTCTTCTTTCTCAACACACCCCGCAGCTAGACTCTGGTGCGCGTTCACCACGCAAAGCATGGCCGTTGCGTACGCGTCGTCTCGACACCCTAAACCAAAGGTTAGACCTTCCACTGTCATCACCGACATATAAGTTATCTCAAAGCTATTAATTGGCGATCGTCAGGCTACAGTGTTGCGGAATACAGCTCACGACTTTCGCAATGATGACGGACGACCGCCGCTATTCATCACCACCTTACCATGCTAGAAGACCGCATGAACATCGGCTCCCCACCGTGCCACGATCAACCTGGCTCGGCACCGAGCGATTCTAGGGTACAGAAATGCTTGAAAGGCCGGCTTCTCCCAGGTTGTTAGCTGTAATTATCGATGTGAGCATTCACCCCAATAAAGCCAATGTTCGCAGCGCCTGCATGTAGAGCGATACGTCGCACGGGAAGAACCCTGGCTGCCATTCGATAATCGGCAATACAGCGGCGGTGCGCTCTCACCTGACCGCCCTAAAGACGAGACTCAGAACAGAAAACAGTGTGGGTGGATGGATTTGGGGTGAGCATCGGTATTCCAGGGTCACTTTTGACCAATCCCCTCGGCGGAAGGGATTCTGCTGGCTTGGGGCTCTTCCATCTCCCATCCCACGACATGGGCAAAGAAGGGGCACCCGGCCATGTGGCATGCCGTCGCTCTTCGATCGAAAATCCGTTTCTGCGTAACTGGTGTTGCGGAAACATACGTAAGGCTAGGGCACAATCTTCGTGCTGTCTGGGCCCCGCTCGTACGTCCGAGTGCGAGTGAGAACCCCATTCAGTGTGATGTTGATCTGCGAGAACGTAATCACCCCTTTGCATTGGGGTTCATGGTGCCAAAGCGGATGAGAGTAATGATCCGTCGTGTCGGGGAGCAGGTGAATCCCAAAGACAATGCTGCAAGTTATTTTTGCATTAACACAGGGTCACTACATGGTGACAACGCAACAGCATCCCCGTCATGCTGGATTAGCACCATGGCCAAGCTCTTCCTTTCATGACACCTCTCAAACGGACTTGGCGATATTAGTCGTTAGGTCTCCATCCATGGCGCGACCATAGCGAAGGCGTACAATGCGTCATGGTCTTGCGGCACGCTGGTCCTATGAAATGAAATTTGTATGATCCAATTCGGGGATTTGACAGCCAGTGTAGTGTTCGGTCAGAGACCGGAGATGACATTTCGTAAGGCACGGTGAGGGTTTTATGCTTCATCGTAAGCTCGCAGACATGGCCGAGTTCGGTCGTGCACTCGGCGGCCGCGGACTGCCGCCTGAGACACCACTAGCAGGAGGTATAGAGGGCCGAGAGGCATTAAGGCGCTGAAGGGTTTTCATCGGGAATTTGGTCCTGAAATGCAAAAGGCATCAATATTGCAAGGTGGGGGATAATGTCCGCATATCGCACCTGCAGGTTGAGCACACGGGCACAGGAGAACAGAATACTAGACCATGACTGTGGACAAATGCCTGGGTTGAAGGGGATGAGAACTTACTGGACAGACAAACGGAGCAGACGAAGCCAATATCGACAATGTTCTTATGACAGAAACATGCAGCTCGGAAGTCGACCTTGTCTTGCCGAGGAACCGCTATAATGTGCCGCAAGGAGGGAGGCGGAAGGAAGGCCATCTGGAGCGCATAGGCATTAGTTTAGCGGTTATAGAGTTGGAGAACACACCATGAGGTACTGCAAGAAAGCGTCCCGTCGCTCGAGATATATGTAAGATCCTCCAGTTAAATGTGCCGCCTGCTGGAGGAACACCGTTTCCTCCCCAAATACTTTGCAAACGTCGATGGTAACTTTCTAATCACCATGGAGCGATGAGTGACCTGAGTGAACTTGCCAAGCCTGACAGCGCGTACCAATTTCTGAGCAGAGAATATCGAGTTCATGACGGGAATGTAAGATGCAGAAAGATCGGGCGAGACGGAAAGGATCAGGATTCGGGGATCTGCAGAGGCCGTTGTCTCGTCGGCCACGCTTCCGGGTGGTGGATGAGCCAGACGATTGATAACTAACCCCATGTAATCAAACGCGTCCAGGAAAAAGGTCGAAGGTCTTACAGCATAGTGCCTTTGTCAAAGCCCCCACTAAGGCCACGGGCGCTGGGAAGCTTGTCAATAGAGCGAAGTGAGGGGAGGGTAGCCAGGACCCACGTTCTTCCGTCAGCCCTTCAATAAGATCTAATTCCTTTTGTATGTTATTGGTGACCACGGAGTCGACGAGTTTGAAGGGTCGATAAGAGTTGGCGTCGGCAGGTGGGTCATTGCTGTTTGGTGAGCGAGCGTCTAAGGAGGAGTATAGCATCGAGCTGGGATTACGGAAAGATTAGCTGGGGAGGTTGCTGCGCTATGTTAGAGTTGAGGACACCTTTTCCCGGGAAGTGCAGCGAAGACTGCCAAGGTGTTTTCATGCTTGGCCGCGATATGTGAGTTGAGGAGGGTCAAGATGTGTGAGAGAAAGGATCGAAAGGACAAGGGGTATTGGTTGGTGGTCTGGGCCGATAAATGCCACTGGGAGGGTGACAAGTCGATGATGAGGGAGAGATGAGACGAGCCGTCCATGATGCCGATCGTTCGCACTGGTCGTCGTCAAGGACGTACGGAACGAACCGAGCTCGGACACGTGTCGGTGTGCGACCCTGTGGCCTGGCCTGGCCCGTCGCTGTCGCCGTCAACATCCGACCTTCCACAGCATGATCCGTGTGTCGTCGGCGCTACGATCGCCCTCCGTAATAATTCTCATTTAAGACGGATGAGACGAATGAGACTACATTGTGTAACTGATGGGCACTCCATCAAATGGTGGAGTTGGAGGGCACGGGCACCCCAGGTGATGATCGCAGCGAGCGGTACTCTAGTTGACTGGCACCGTCACGGACACACACGGCATGGACCGGTGCTAGAAGCACTATCGAGTATTCATGTTGCGCCATCAAGACGGCTGTGTGGTGTGATGCCACGCTGTGGCGGAGGGCTGCACCTACTGTGGCAGCTGGGCTATGCCAGCCAATTCTGGCGCTAACCGACCTGCCTCGCTCTGCTCTACGAATGAAGGGTACCGGCGACAGGCGTCACGAAGCGAGCCGGGACGCCGTCCATGGAAGGATAGATAAGAGAGCCCGGGGCGATGTCACAACATGCTGACCACACGCGCTGATGATGGCTCCGTCGGCGAGAACGACAACAAGCGCACGGTCCCGTGAACCTTGTGTTTCGACCGTAAAAAAATGTACGATAAAACAGAGGAAAATTAATAAGAATAATAGGGGGCTCGCTGCTGTCTCGGAAGAGTGAGACGGATCGAATTGCGGGAATTCAGGGGGCAAATTGGTGCCCAAGACGTTTTTATCGGAGTTCGTCACGGGCGGTGACGAACAAACACTGGCCGGCGTTGCCCGTAGCGATGGCCACGCGTGTGAATCAACCCGGACTGCCCTCTGCCGACACTGACGCCCGCGTCAACCATCCTTCTCCCCCTTACTCCTTCATCCCCTCACCGTCTCTTACCCCCCTCCCCCCGTCCCCGACGTCCCCACCCCAACGGCACCGAATCATGTTTTTGGGCGACGATCTGGACACACCTGCGGACACTTCCTTGGCACCCTCCCCAGTACCCCAGAGCACACACTTCAACGGAGACGAATCCGATAACATGCAGGTCGACACCGATGACGACGCCAGGGATGCAGATGCAGACGGCGATGCCGATATCGATGCTGATGGTGACTACGTTGAGGAGCCTGATCAAGTCCCAGTGAGCTATAATCCAAACATGTCCCCGCCTCGTCCTATTGGGAGACAGGTTCGTGGTAGTGGTCAAGTGCTGGAGTCCGAAATTCACTTATTTATATGTTCAGGTTATGCAAGATGATGACTATGTATGTTCTTTTTGGCCTACGCTCTTTGCTCACCTCCTAAATACGTCTCGCAAAGGGTTATGAGGGTACTCCAGATGATGATGATGACGATGACGACGAGGAAGATGCCTCTTACGGCGATGAGGAATATGGTGGCGGCGGTAGCAGTAGCGGCAAGAAGAAAGTACCTAAGAAAAAAAAGGCGCCCTCCAAGCCCAAGGGTACGCTCATTCATACGTCCTCTCTGTCTCAACCTCAAGCCCGAATTCCAGCGACATCCAGGCCGCCTTCTTCAGACTCGGACTCTGAGTATGGCGCTCGGTCCAAGAAGAAGAAGAAACCTCGTCTTTCAGGTGATGAGTTGCGGACCTCCAGCAGGGGCGTCAAAGTGCCCAATTATGCGGACGATGTTGAAGACTTTGAGCAATTCGACGAGCCCCATCCGGGTTACTACATCGATCCCAATGTCCAGGAGAAAGAGAACGACGAGATCGAAGCTGTCCTTGGACATGCAAGAGATGAGGGACACGAAGATGATCTCGAAGACCTCTGGTACGAAAATCTTGTAAGCATCACCTGCTTTTCATTCTGGGTACATATGAAGTGGTTGCGTTTTTAGCGCTTCCACATCAAGTGGAAGGGGTTCTCCCATTTGCGGAACACCGACGAGACATATGAGTTTCTCAAGCGGTACAAGGGGCTCAAGCGCGTGGATAACTACATCAAGGCGTACAAGGCTTATCAGGCCCTCCTCGCAGCTCCAGGCCTTACCTCAGAGGAGCGTGAAACACTTCTCTTGGACAAAGAACGTGAGAAGCAAGACCTCGAATTTTACAAGACGGTCGAACGTATCGTTTCGCATCGCGATGGCGCCAAGGGTGAAATTGAGTACTTCTGCAAGTGGAATGGCCTCAATTATGAACACTGTACATGGGAACCCCTGGAAGAGATTCGTCCCATTGCGAGAGAGCAGCTTGAAGCGTATCGCCAGCGGGAAGCGGAGGCCAAGTTCCCCTACAAAAGTGCATTTTACGCGCGCAACCAACGCCCAGCCTTCGAGAAGATCACTGAAGACCCCGAATATATCACCAAAACGGGCGGCCAACTGAAGGATTTCCAGCTCACTGGGTTGAACTGGCTAGCATACTTGTGGAGCAAGGGCGAGAATGGCATCTTGGCAGATGAGATGGGTCTCGGAAAGGTGCGTCCTAGCCTTGGCGAGAGACATCAGACATCCCGAGGGCTGATGGACTTACCAAGACTGTACAAACTGTTGCATTCTTGTCCTACTTGTTCTACCAAATGCACCAGTATGGGCCTTTCCTGGTGATTGTTCCTCTTTCAACCATCGCTGCGTGGCAATCGCAATTTCAGTCATGGGCACCAGATCTTAACGTGATCACGTATATCGGCACTGCGTCGGCGCGCGAGGTCATCCGTAAATTTGAGTTCGGACCCTCAAACAAGAAGCTCAAGTTGAATGTACTATTGACGACCTACGAGTTAACCCTTCGCGACTCGAAGGAGCTGTGCGATGTCAAGTGGCAAGTTCTGGCTGTGGATGAGGTGTGTACTATGTCCCTGCTCTTTTATAATGTAAGTTTTTGTTGAATCCCTGCTTCAAGGCGCACCGCCTCAAGAATTCAGAGAGCCAACTGTATGAAGCACTGCGGGCATTCTCGGCTGCTTCGAAGCTCCTGATCACGGGCACGCCACTTCAGAACAATGTGAAAGGTCAGTTTGCGTCACGTTTGAGATAATTGTGATTAAGGATTTACGATCCATTGTAGAGCTCTTATCGCTGATGCACTTCCTCATGCCCGAGAAATGCAAGTTCTGCTCCCATTCCCCGACACGTTGCTTTCTTGACTGCTAATAATGTTGAATTTAGTTGCATTGACCAGCGAATTCGATCTCAATGATGCCGATCACGAATCCAAGATCAAGGAATTGCATGCTCAACTTGAGTCTTTAATGTTGAGAAGACTGAAGCGCGACGTGCTTAAATCCCTTCCGACAAAAAGCGAACGGATTCTGCGCGTGGAAATGAGTGCCATGCAAACGCACTACTACAAGAACATCTTGACCAAGAACTTCCAAGCCCTTCAGAAGAGTGCGAGTGGTAATAGTAACATCAGCCTCCTGAACATCGGTCAGCTACAAGCCGTGCGCGTTTATCTTTTGCCCTAATTTGCTTGCATACAGCCATGGAACTCAAAAAGGCTGCCAATCACCCGTTTCTGTTCGACGGCGCCGAAGTGAAGACCGACTCCCCAGAGGAGACCCTGAAGGGATTAGTCATGAACGGCGGAAAGATGGTCTTACTC
>QLOT01013712.1:0-17096 GCA_003313875.1 Russula aff. compacta | reverse complement strand
CCCACGCACCCCGGGTAATGGGTTCCCTCGATCAGAAAATATGCAAAATAATAATATTCCTGGACCTGGGGATATCGACATACAAACCGCTATGGCTGCAGGATTTGTCCCTGGAATGAATGGAATGGAAATGAATCCTATGGCAGCTGCACAGATAGGCCCGAACCCGCTTCTACTGCAAGAGATGATGATGAACCAGATGGCGATGATGGCTCAAATGGCAACAAGCATGGGTATGATGAATCCCGGTCAATTCGGCGGGTTCCCCATCCCAATGCCACCTGGCGCCCAGGATGTGGGAATGTATGGTGGCCCTGGGGGGTATAATGGTCCCCCAATTGGTGGTGGGCCAAACCGGGGTCGCGGTGGTGGACGAGGTGTGTACAGTTGACGTGATCGAGACGGTGCTCCTTCTCATTGCTTATCCCAGATCCTTTCCTATTGGAAGAACAACCTCCTCCTGCTCCTCAGTTAGTCGAGGCCCCAACATCGACCCCTACCCCTACCGTAGCCCCCGCTCCTGCTCTCCCCCAGCCAAGTCGACCAAACTTTGCGGTTCCCGACCGCCCTCAGTCACCCACTCTTTGCAAATTCTCGCTGAAATGCACAAATCCACATTGTCGATGGTCACATCCGTCGCCAGTTGCGACACCGGAGAGTGGAATGGTTCTAAGCAACGAAGCATGTGAGCAAGGAAAGGATTGCAGGGACAAAGACTGCATTAAAGGGCACATCAGCCCGGCAGCCGTAAACCCCGCTCTTGGTATGTGCCTATACTTAGGCCATTGATTAGTTCTGACTTTTTGTAGCTGAGCACCAACCGAATACGCCAACAGCTCCGTCGGTGCCTGCGACCCCTACCCATAACAACGTTCATTGCCGCTACGGTGCCAGCTGTACCCGCCGGGATTGTGCTTTCCAACATCCCCCTGCGCGCAAGCTTGGAAGTTCTCGGCCGCAGGCTCAAGCAACGCCTTGTCGATTCGGTGCAGCCTGCACTCGCGCTGCTTGTCCTTTCCAACATCCGGAGGGGCGTGTACTTCCGTCAACATTCCATCGAGGACTTTCGACTACCACGCCAATAGTGAGCGTCCCAGCACCACCGACGGGGTCGATAGGTGCACCGAGCCCACACAAGACCGTCATTTTCAATAAGCCCAGTCAAAGCAGGGCATTGGGTGCAAAGGCACAGGAAATTGAGGATGAAAGGAATCGTACAATCCAAGCCGTTAAGGAAGCTGAGGAGGCGGCGACCAAAAAGGACAATTCTAAACGCACGCCCATTGCTGCATAGCCTCTTCCCCTTCCCATAGCTGTTCCCCCAGTCGTTGACTTCTTCGGTCAGAATAGGAGATTGACCGCTACCCTTGTCGACGACTCGTCCATACATAAATACTGTATACGTACTCCTTGGGTTCCCTTTCTTTGCCCACGAGTTGGTGTTGCTAAATTTTACACATACGCATGATATTGGTATTGTTATTCGTGGTCGGACGATTCAGTGGGGTCAAAATAGACGTATATGTCCGGCCTGGCTCACACCGCGTCATGCTTTCTGGATAGAACTTTCTCGAGTGTACGAGAAGCGTGTCTGCTATTGCTATTGCGCTGTGTGTTGCCGCGGATCGGATCGAGTCACCCCGAAACACTGCATCGTAATGAACACATATAAGGCACCCGAATCTGTGACTCGGAAGACCCGAACGCGATGTCGGCCTATGGTACCATCGCAGTCACCAGCAGACCACTCTTACCCCCAACCACTTGGGATCTGCCACAGCCGCAACCTGGCAAACCCGCCGCGCCCTTCCGTCGCCTCGCGCTGCACCACCTACGACTGGATAGTGCTCGCGCGGTCCCAGGTCTCCTCGAGTACACCCACCGAGTCTTCGCGGACGAGATCGAGGCAGGGCGGACGTATCCGCAGGAGCCCGATATAGAAGAAGACGTGGCGGTGGCGGGAGCGGAAGAAGATTCGTCGTCGTCACTGGCGAATCTGAGCCTGAGCAACGATGACATGTCGGCTGCAGCGGATGATCGGGATGATGACGAGATTGGGATTGAGATTGGGACAGCGACGCCATTGTTGAAGGATTCAGACGACGACTTGGACGCGGACAGGGAGAAAGCGTCGTCGTCGTTGTTGTCGCGCCGGTGCCGCGCTTACTCGCGCGCCGCTTTCGAAACGTACTTCTGGGCGGCGGACGTGATCATCGCCGTCGGGCTGGTCGAGGACGTTCAATGTCAAGGATTTCAAGAAGCTGGCGGGGATCCGGAAGCTTCGCGCGTTGGGCGGAGTTGGGAAGACGCGCTCGTCGGGCTTTACTATGTCAAGCCTAACTATCCTGGGCGATCTTCGCATGTGAGTGTTGAACAACACTATGCATTACTGTGATTCCATCACATCTCCGTGCGCTATATACGATGATGGACGGCGCATCGCAGAAGAAGCGTGATAGGTAGTACATATACACGGTGCTGACGCAGGATGCAAAAAGATTTGCAACGCAGGTTTTATTATCCCCCCTGCTCAACGGCAGTTTGGTTATGGAATGACCCTGGGCAAGTCGTACTTGCACTATGGTCCCTCGCTTGGCTACAAAGCAAGCGTCTTCAATCTGGTATATGCAAATAATACAGGCAGTTTGAGGTACGTGCATCCAACCCTGTCTGGGGGATTGGTAATGTTTAAACAAGGCTGTTTATAGGATCTGGGACTCGCTGGGCTTCATCCGTGCGGGTCTCATTCCACGTGCGGGGCGATTGCGACGCGCAGATGGCAAAGGAGAAGAATGGGTTGATGCTATCATTTATTACCGAAGCTTCGTGGACGAAGACGAATGGGCACGCTCGATAGAATAGTTGTAGCCTGCTAAGCACATGGTGGTGGGTAGTAGATCGCCACAAAATAATGATAATCATTGTCATGCGCAGAGTACTCGAACGGAGATACATGCACTTTCGAGAGCCCTCCTGAGGGTCACTGAATAGCAAACATATCCAGCCAGCCCAAGTAAACGAGGTGTGTACAAGGCGGAGCCGTTGGAGCCACTGTCCAGAAAGACCCGAGCAGGAAAGAGACAGACGAGTGCGAATCCTTGGACGGACAGCCAGGACAAATGTGGAGGAGCTGAGAACAAGAAACCAGTTAGTGCCATCTAGCCAAGGGACGCTATAATCCGTCCTTGCTCTTGGACTTGGAGTCACCAACTGAATGAGGAAAAGGTGAGAGGAAGTGGTACCTTCACAATCGGCCTTCGCTTGAGTCAAGTGCACCACCGAATTTTTCTCGCGATCGAGCTCCAGCTTGTGGACCATATTTTCCTCGCTGGTAAGGAGTCCCTGTGGTCTTTAAATGAGAATAGCCAGGTAATCATTGAGCGAGAAGGTATTAGGTAGGAGGCTGTTCATGAGATCGGTGCTGGCATGGGCGAAGCCAACAATAGGACAGACAAAACTGCACAGGAATGACGGACAGACAATGCCTCCCGTCGTTGGAGCATGCTCATCCAGAGGGTGCGGATCTCGTCCAAATCTTGTGCATAACTTGTCAGGTAGTCCTGTGCGCAACTCGCTCTATAGGCAGGAATCCCAGTTTGATTGGCATATATGCGTGGTGGGGATAGATATATGCCACGTACATATCACTCCGTGCTTGCTCCAACAGTTGCGAGCGTGTCGATAGCTATGCAGGGGAAGGGCACCTCGGCGATTGCTCAAGTGTAGAACAGACGAGAACCACATACCAGCTTTTCGAGCTGGTCTCTCGCGGCTCGCATAATCTTTGCATTTTTGACTTTATTCTTTTTCTCTAGAGATACTAGAGAGCAGCATTCGATAGGGCCACAAGCGATCAAAGCCAGACGTATCCTTACCTTTCATCTGATTGGTGAAGAGGGTAAGAAAACTGTGAAGCTGATTGGGGAGTTTTCTCGGTGAGGAAATTATTAGTTACTCACTCAGGATCCATAGACGACATAGCAGCTATAGTGTCTATATCTTCTTCGCCCGGAGACGGGGGTTGTTTGAACTTTTTTGGGCGCGGCATCAATCGCGGTTGCGGTGAGAAACACGATAACGTGACTTGCGTGTGAGTCCCTGTTATGTCTCCATTCGTCTCCATTCTTCGATTCTATTTATCACCCCTGCCTGCGATCATATGATATGATAATGGCGATGTCCGGCTCTGATAAAGGAGCTGGCAGTGGAGAGCATATAAAAGCCGCTTATCATCTCCTCTCCTGCGATCTGCCATCCATTCAAACACTACCAGTACATACAGCAGCAAGCAGGAAATGCCGCTCCAGAAAGTCACAAAGCTGAACACCGGGGCCATCATGCCCCTCATTGGTCTTGGTAGCTATTCCATACATTATCCATGAGTAGAGAGCACTAGCTGACGTTCTCCCCCAGGGACTTGGAAATCGCAACCAAACCAAGTCAGGGGTGCCGTTGAGACCGCACTCAGGAATGGTTACAGACACATCGATACAGCTACCGCGTATGGTATGTAGTACCGTGGATTAACCCTATTTTTTTTGGGATACTATCGCATTGGCCAGATAACGAGAAGGAGGTTGGTGAGGGCATCAAGGCCTCTGGCGTACCGCGCTCCGAGATATTCCTGACTACCAAACTCAACAACATCGATCATGGTGACGTCCTCGGAGCACTGAACAACTCTCTAACGTTGCTAGGGACTGATTACGTCGATCTCTGTGCGTGATCATCCCCACTCGACCGAGATGAGGCTCTGACTCGTTGTATAGACTTGATACATTGGCCCGCTCCTATGACCAAGGACTGGAAGGCAGATACGTCTCTGAACTGGCTTGATACTTGGAGGAAGTTGGAAAAGGTCTATCGCGAGCACCCGGAGAAAGTCAAAGCAATCGGTGTGCATCTCGGTCTCAGTTTGCAGCGTTGCTCCAGCTCAATAACCGCCACTCATCGATAGGTGTCTCCAACGTCTCGGTACCTTACCTCGAGGACTTGCTCAAGCTCCCCGATGTGATAGTACCCGCTGTGAACCAAGTCGAGCGTCACCCGTACGTTCCGTTCCTTGAAGCAGATCCTTTCAGTTCGGTGGGGTCTCACGTGCTTTGTTAGGGCGTGCCTTGCAACGGATGTTCTCGCTGCGAGCGAGAAGGCCGGCATTGTCATTACCTCCTACTCTCCGCTTGGCTCGGACAACTCGCCCCTCTTGAAGCACGAGACCGTCCTCCGCCTCGCAGAGAAATACAAGATCACACCGGCCAACGTACTCATTTCGTTACAGGTCAACACACCTAACGTGAATGGTGAGTGTCGCAATGGGCCATTTGTCTATCCACTGATCCATAATTCTGTTCGAACAGTGCTGCCAAAGTCGGTCACGCCCGAGCGAATCTTAGGTGAGTCCGCTTTCTAGTCTATTTGTGACGACCTCTGGAACTTATAAAAATCATGTAAAACCAGCGAACCTCAAAGTTGTTGATTTGACTGAGGAAGAGATCGCCGAGTTGAAAGAGATTAACAAGACGATTCAATTCCGTGCTTGTCCCCCTGAATGGGCGGGTTGGGGAAACCTCGGATTCACGGATAATAAGTAGGGTGTTTGCGCTGCAACTTCGCTCGGTAGTGTAAGATGTCCAGCGAGGGACAGGGCACAGCATTCAGTTGTCCTTCGAAGCAATACGAGATGTATGAGTGCATTGTCGGATCTCTAAGGCATGTGATATGTGCGACTTGCACTGTTCTACGGGCCGTGGCTTCTATCATGTGAACGGCCTAAGGCTAAGTGCTACGAATAAACATAGAAGTGTTGGCACACCGTATGAGACTATCGTTGGTTGTTGCCAGGCACGAAACCACACATAGATGGATGTGCAGCAAGCTATGCAGCAAGAGAGCAGAATCAACAGTACTTGAAGCTCTGGAAGCCACATCAATAGAGAAGCACGAATGCCTCCCATCCGATAGTTGATTCTCTGGCCTCTAGAGGTTCTCTTCATTGCTACGATGTACCAGCCCGTCACTGCACCAGCCCCTACCAGACTTGGAAGAGGAAGGATACCGAACAAACGAAGGGCAGACGCCACAAGGCGCATCGGTAGACTCTCAGCGTAAGACAACGTCGGTTGCTGGACCGGAAAATCTTGGCCCATCATCATCTTGTTGTCGTCGTCTCTGTCCGGGGTACCCGCTTGTTGACGTGAGTAAAATTCCTTGAGAAGCAGCGGCAAGTTGGGAGCGAGCACGCTTCCTCGACCGATGCCGATGAGGTCGGCGTGTCCTTGAGAAAGCGCATCCTCGAACGTGGCAGGAGATCGCATTCCTCCAGTGAGGAGAACCAATGGGGGTCGCAAGGGAGATGTCAAAGCGTGGATGGCGGAGCGTGCTTTGCGCGCAAAGCGAGAGTAGAAAGCTTGGCGACCCGAGGAAAGGAATGCTGGATGAATAAATTAGCGTGGTGACCAAGTGAATAAAGTTGGATAGAGGTCGTACTCGGATTTTCGTAGTCTCCTCCGCTGATCTCAATGAAGTCTATCATGTCCCAGAGGGCGATATCGACGACATGGGCAACGGCCCTGTCCTCCGCTTCCTCTTCAGCGCGTGAGGCATGGGCCGAACCTGCACCGACGAAATCCGACGAGTTCAGTTTGATGCCCAACACAAAGGGCCAGGGTAGCACCTCGCGAATAGAAGTCACGATCCGCCGAAGAAGATGCAATGGTGCACGATTAGCGCTGTATGCATCGTCTCGGAGGTTTGTCTGAACAGAGGTGAATAGAAACAAGAGTGACAAGCTATGGGATCATCACCTTGGGAGAAATAAACTGAGCGAGTAGATCTACATGGCCGTCAGCCCCCGTTTTCCGGCAGAGGATGTTTGAAGGACTGACATCCATGTGAAGCATGTAACTCGATCCCGTCGAAGCACGCCTTGTGCGCCAATTTTGCGCTGAGCACAAAACGATCCACGACATAGTCGATGTCTCGCAGATTCATGGTACGGGGAGTTGGGAACCCAAACTTATACAGGAGCCTGCCCAACCAACCCGAAGGGGCACTACGCCCGAGTGCAATCGCGCTCGGCGCGAGCGGTGGAAGAGAAAAGGGACGGCCCCCAAGCACGGCGGGAGATTGTCGCCCTGCGTGCGATACCTGCATGATAATGAGAGTACGAGGTGTCGACGCATCGTGGTTTTCCGAGAGGTCCTGCTCAAAGGATGGAGCTGGGCGCATGCAACAAGCAAGGAGTTGATAGGAGCGCAAGGTATTTTGAGTAATTGTCTCAGGGATGACCATATCCCTCCCTAACGCAAGGTGATTGCTCGACACCTGGACGTTCCCCGTCATGATCATCCCCCAGCCTCCCTTCGACCAGAGATCATACAGCGCGAAGTGGTCGGCGTTTGGAGGCCCACCGAAAAAGCATGCCATATGCTCATACATCGCAACCTTTACGAGGCCGTTCGACATGACCTGACCGGAAGGCAACGTGACCGGCTGGAGCACGCTTTGCGGGGGATCTGAGGCCAAACTGAATCGATCCAGTCACTGACAATGACAAGGATTCGCAACTTACTGCCATGGCTGGTGCTCATGGAGGCGGCAGGTTCAACCGCGGCCCTGTGGTGCAATTAAGAAGGAATATATGTGAGTTGGGGATAAGCTCGCGGAGATACTCAGTCACGGGCAAGTGCTACTGGGCATTACTGATACAGCCCTGTTTCATACACACAACACTGCTCTCGGCCAACCACACAATGGAAGAAGTCCGCACTTTCCTCGCTTCCGTACGTTCCTCGCTTCCTCACACGGTCGGCCTTCGCTGTTTGGCAATGTCGCTACCTATCAGATGCGAAATACACATAATAAGTACCGTCCGCAATGCTCGTACAGTAGTTCTCTTCCCCCTTTCTCTCACCATTCCGTCCTTAGACTAAATAATTTTCTCGAGAATATACCGCGGTCTTTGTTCCGTCGACTGATCTTTGAGTGTTGTAAACCCCGAGTGGGATTTCACCCAGAAAAAGTAGCTTTTGACACCATCCAACTTATGAATAAATAGGCTGTAGGATTCAGACGCTGTTGAGCTCGATGCTCGATTGTTTTGTGGCACGTGCCGAGGCAAGACAACACCAGTTGGGCTCAGGTCGTTCCGGAAGGGCATCTCTCGCCCCAAGTACCAGTATATTTGTAGTCCTGGAGTGAGCTAGCTCATCTCACTCCCACACTGACGCTTTGGTCGTCATTCACCAATCACAATGCAACAGTCATCAAACCCTGAATCTTCGAGTCCTGTGATGCCACCTCCCGCGACGAAAGGGATCCTTTCTGTTGCATGGGCTCAGGGCCAAGCTGCTCAGTCGAGGTGTGAGGTTCCTGGCCCGTCCCTCAATTTTGACGCCGGGATCAATACCTCAAACGCGTGGACGGTGTATTTGGGCTCGGACAACTCGCGGTCATCTTCGCTTTCAGATAATACGAACGAAATTGATGACCATTTCGAGGAGGAAACCGACGGACGTGGGGCGAGAGTACTGTTCGCGTTCGAAGGCAGGGCTGGTTCCAAAGAGCTGGACGTGAAAGCGGGCGATGAAATTATTGTCGTTCGCGAGCAAGCTGGCGACGGATGGAGTCTCGTCAAGACCCGTCGGGGTCGTGTGGGGCTCCTCCCTCGCTCGTACTATACCGTGAATCCTTTCCTGCTCTCTTTACTATGCCCTCCTTGACCTCCCCTAGTTCACCGTCGACTTCATCTCCGCTCCCGAAACAGGCAGCACGCTGCATGCACGCCACCTTAGTGGAAGCAGACGAGATCCTTCGACCACCTCGCTGACACCACGTGGCTCTGCAGCCTACACATCCCCTTCACCTCCTCCAGCAAATCCCATCGTGGCGCAAACCACCGGTGAGCGCATGATGGCCGCTCTCCCCAACTTCCGTCAAGGCCTCTTCGGAGGCAAGAGCCTCAATCGGTTCTCTAGCTTTGTTACGAGCGGAGCGGAGGCTTACGTGTTGAATGGAGCTAGTAGTACGTCAAAGCTGGATGTCCCTCCGCCCTCGATAAAACACGTGTTCGAGGGCAGCGACGATGACGAACTGGCTCCCCGGGCAAGCGTTTGCTCTGCTGGAGCGGACGCAACACACTCGAGTGAAGCCGACAAGCACTTTGTCGATGCGGGTCCTTCCTGGCGGCAGAAGGTCCCACCGTTCCGGGTTCTAGTCCACTCACCCTCCAAGCGCACCTCGACGCTGTCTGGCGCATACATCGTCTATAGCGTCTCATCACTCTTTCACGTGCCAACATCCAAGCCAGATGCAGAGTCCGCTGACACTGACTCGGTCAATTCTTCCCCCAATACTTCACGCATCACCGTTCATCGTCGATTTTCTCATTTTGCCATTTTACACGCCGCCTTGACGCGCCGCCTCCCTGGGATTGCCCTCCCTCCTCTCCCTGAGAAGCAGTATTCCGGTCGTTTCAGTGATGACTTTGTAGAAGCCCGTCGCGGCGACCTTGAGAGATACCTCGCGAGGATTGTAAGACATCCTGTCGCCCGATATGCAGAAATTTTGACCTTCTTTTTGAGTTGCGAAAGTGAGCAGGTGAGCGTGGCCCACGTATATGGCATACTTTGCCTCGATTAACGGTGCGTTGGGGTTGAAGGAATGGAAACGCCAGCTCCCTCAACATTTGGGCCTCCCACCTGCGGGCCCTTCGTTCTATCTCAACGTGCTTCACCCTGACTTTAACTTTGATGCTGAAGAGGCTACCGAGGCTGTCAATAGGTTCGATGTTCACACAAAGGCTGTTGATACCGGGGTACAGGGACTACGCTCTGTTTTTACTCAGATCCGGCAAGCCCGGGTAGGTGAGGAGTAGTCATCTATAAGCCTCACATGAAAAATCTGATCTCATGAATCGAATGGTAGAGATGTCAAAGGCGGAGCGCCTCCTGTCGTACTCTTTGCTCTCTCTTATTACCACCAAACCCATCGCTACATTACCTAGCGCCGGCGTGACAGTTCGGGAGGAAGACTTATACTTCCAGTCGGAACGAGAGGAATCTGATGAGAGTGAGGAGCACGAACACAAGAAAGCAAAGGGTTATGTGAACGAGCAAGGAGCGTGGTGTTGGCGTGAGGGCTGTGAAGGTATGCCTCCCTCCGCAGAACTTGTTTTCCCATAGTACATACTCTCCACAGATTGCCTGAAGCTCACTAAAGCGCTGCAGAAAACAAGTGAGACTTTGCAGAACGTCGCTGACCTGTACGATGATCATGTTCGCGGCACTTACTCATATCCCATCTTGATGAGGAATTTCTGATGTGCCTGGCAGGCGCGCAGAACGCAGCTGATCACGCATGAGGCCCTCAAAAGCGTCGCCCATCCTTCTCAGACATATGCAGTAACCCTCTTTTCTTCGCGTTCGGACGGACCTCGCTTGTTCACACATGCTTGGCAGCCTGTCATTGATACCCATCGAAACGCAATATCACGATACACGGAAGCGACAGTAGGATCAATGGCACGTCACCTCTCTATCGCATCTTGTTTCTCCTTCCAAAAAATGATGAACCCCCTGCTCCGAAAATAGCCCAACGAGGAAGTCGCGTCACGATGCGAGACCGTGTTGAACACGACGATGGCCGAGATGGAAACCTACCACACGCAAAAGGTCGAAGACTTTGCATCGCTCGCAAAGGAGCACCTCGACGGCGAAATCGAATTCTACGAGCAGGTAATTTAAAAAAAGCAATCACCGCGAACGTTCGCCAACACACACACACACACACACACGCAGGTCCTCCATCGTCTACGTACGGCGCGCCGCACGTTCGAGCCGCCGATATACCCGCATCTAGCGTCCGGCGGTACGCGCCAGGCGTCCATCTACGAGCGGGAGCTGGAGCAACCCCGACTGAACCCGGACCCGCTACCGCAGCCGTGCCCGCACGTGTTCGACGCGACGTCGATGCGGCCCGTGAGCCATGCGATCCAGGAGGGCGTTGGGCTTCTGTTGGGCAGCGCCGCCAATGTAGTCACTGGTCGAGGCAGCAGCATGTTTGGGCGGTTCTGGTGAGAGGGGGGGGGGGAGTCGCGATCATGTTGGTAGCCCTTGGTTTCATTTTTTTTTGGCTTGCTTACCGCGTCCGCCTCCCTCGGATTTGTGCAATGGGTATTACCTATTTGATCTGAATATCCACATCTTGTTTATAGTCTAATTGTTAGACTTTCCAGACGAACACATTTTGAAAGACTTTAGACATCACGCGGAGGGCAAGACTCGTTTTTTGTCTTGACCACACGAGCCAAAATAACTCTCCAGTTACCTGTGCTATTGCACCATCATAGTAACATGGTCACCTCGGCACGGGATGAGACATCTTTAGGGCAGATTTAATATAATATGATTGATTGATATGGTCGTATGTATAAATCATATGTCCGGAATGGCACAACAAGGACAGGTAGAGTAGTCGTAGGTACGTGGATTGCAGTGATTAACTGCATACAAGGAGGTTCAAAAAAGTGGCGAGCGTTGCGACCATGCCAGGGTGGACGCGTACGAAAGCGATGCATAGCAAGAAAACGGCGAAGTGCCTGGGCACGAGGGGGCACGAAGTTGAGTCGATAGGGGAGTGGGTGTAATGTAAGAGAACTTTTAACCAAAGAGAAGGAAGAATGATCCATCGTTTAACAGTTGGGGATGACGACCTGTTCACGTGCCCTGCAACGTTAAGGGAAAAAAGGGGCACCACGACTCACGTACCTTTATGCCATATCATCGTCGGAATCGTAGTCGCCCTCACTTTCAGTGTCACTCAGCTCCAGGATTCCTTCATCTGGATGAGATTCGGGCCACGGTGGTATTGACGCAGGGGCGTCCTCCACGGGACACGAGAACAAGGCCATCTTTTCTTCGTCAATGAGGCTGTAGGGGAGGTGCGTGGATCATCTCAATCATTCGAAGTATGGGGAATTCAGCGTGTGCCACCGGGAGACGCACCGATCTTTCTCCCGAAGGATTGCCAAGAGTCTATTCCTCTCCGACTTGGTCTGAGTTGACTGTATCCTCGCCATGATGGCCTTGGACGATTGAACGTGTTGCTCGAGGCGTTTACCCCAAGCAGCCATAGCTAATGGAGACGGTGTAATTTTGACGCGCTTAATGGGTCGCGGTCGAGCAATGGCGTCGGCGATGAAATTCGCAGCAAGGTCCTCTAGAGCTTTTCCAGAGGTGGTAGTAGACGTCATGGCAGATGTTGATTGTTGGTTGCCAGATGCTCCAAGCAACTTCCTTTTCCTACTCCGGAGAACCATCTCCCGTAGCGCTTGCTCCTTTGCAAGTGCTGTAGCATCGGTGGTCTCCATAAGATCATCGGTATGGGGTGCTGTTCCATCATCTTTCTCGATTTCGGTCCGTTGGACCTCCGCTCCCAGATGAGGTGACTCCGCGACTACCAGCATGGGCTCCTGGTTCAGGGTAGTAGGTGCTTGATGGTCAACAAACGTCGCAAGAACCGGCGAGTGAAGCATCATTGGGGAGACGGTAGGAAGGAAGGAAGGGGAGGTTTGAGAGGATGATGAGGCCAAAGTCGAGATGGAAGACAGAGGGGTAGAGACGAGGGTTGGCGAGACTGTAACACCCTGAATGAGATCAGGGACCCCACCAGTGGGCTGGTCTTCTTCCATAGCATCGTCTGCGGCCATTCGCTTGTCGGGGGGATTGCTCGGCGGTGTAGGAGCGGATGATGGACTCGTTGTTGTGGCAGATGAAGGAACAGAGGAACTTGTAGATAGATATCCAGATGACGAGATGCCGCGTGGGGTTTGGTTGTCAGAGTTCGACCTAACGTCCTCGGCTGACGAGTTAACTGATACCTTAGGATCTTCTTCGACGTTTACAATTGAGTGAGAGGGCGGTGGGGGCGGTGGGGGTGATTTATGTGTATGAATGTGTAACTGCAAAAGATCTGCTTTAAGTCCCGAGCGGTCTTCAGGGGCCAAGTTCTTTGTGGATGAGACCAACGGCAATTGTGGTTGTGCAGGATTCTCTATTGTCCCCGTTGCATTGAACTTCTGGATAGTGTCGGTGTACTCCAACGCGAGTTGTGGAAGTAGGCGATACCAAAAAAGGCGAACGCCCAATAAGCCCTCCTGGCCACCCATTCGAGGGCTATTCCAAGCGAGGCGCGCGTCTCTCTCGGTCTTGAATTCAAAGAAGATTTTCCCTTCCACTAGTTCATAACGACTTGGTTGAAAAGTGAACTGGGAAAGCCAGTCAAGAATGAAAGATACCGTGCGAAACTTTCGCGGAAGGATTTCCATCACGACTGAACAGGACGGGTTGGGGGGCGGTTCGAGATCCTTGAGAAAGGTGCCGCGCATCCCTCCTACCTTGGCATCGTCCAGAGGCATACCAAGAATTGCGGTCTTTCCCTTCAACCTGTATAAGTAAGGGATACCGGACGTTGGTGATGATGGAAGGAGTGGATTAGGGTGGATCGGGCGCGAATTCAAGTCGACGGGATCCAACGGAGGATTAACGGGGACACTCGTTCGAGGATCAATGGGTGGTGGCGGGAGGTGTAGGGGGACTGAAGATGGAATCTGGATGAAGAAGGGAAGGGTAATATTTGGGTTTGGGGAAAGAAGGGAAGCTCGACTGTCCAGAAGACGAGTCTTTCCGACTTCTCGGGGGGAGGTAGGGGAGTGCGAGTCTGGACGACGTATCGTCGTGGAAAGGGATGGCTTTAGGGAGTTGACCTTGGGTGGTCCGCTGGTATGAGCACGCCTCGAACTGACGGTAGACCTAGGATCAACGGTAGGGAGAGCTGAGGGACCATCATGAAAAGACTTCTTTGGTAGGGTGTCGTGGTGAGGCTCTTGACTGGAAGAATGTTCGGATGATCCTCTGCGAGGAGCTGGGGTTCTGTCTGTGGGTAATGAGGAGCTAAGTTCAGGGACGTGCTTAGGTACGGGGAGGATGGTCGTTGCAGGGCCAGCGGTTTGAGCGCTTCTGGATGAGCTGTGCCGAGAAGAGACAAAATTACTTGCACCGAGGCCAGCGGAGGGATTTCGAGGCCATACACGGGTCTTGATAGGGCGAGTTACACCTAAAGGCCAAATCAACCACCCAGGAGAATGGCTTGCAGGGAACGAATACCTTCGAGATTCCTGCCGAGGCCATATCCAGGCTTGTATCCCATGCGAACGAGGATAGAATAGCCGATTCCATTTCTCAATTGATTCGAGTTTTCTTGCCTGGCAGGTGGGAGATCTCGGGCGTTGCTTGTGTCTGTAAAAATTGGTTCCTGCAGAGGAGTCCTTGTGGCTAAAGTTGATGAACTAGGATCCACCGGTGTCCTTGGTGGGGGTCGATCGTCGTCGTCGTCATCGTCAATTATTATTGGCGAGCTACGTGATCCTATGCCAATGCCACGGGCGACCATGATGGTTATGTTTGACTTTGCGTCCGTGGAGCCGCGAGCGCGAGCGGAAACGGAAACGGAGACAGGTATTGATTATGTAATTGACAATGGCTGGGGCCACGTGCAATTTGGGCCAGCAGCAGCAGTTACAGCGCCGGAGTATGAGAGACTATACGACGACAGTGAACGTGAATCTATTTCGCCTTTGACTGTTCCGATCCCCTATCTCGTTGAATGAGACCGACACTCGTTATGACACCGTCCGCTAGCACATCCGCAATCTTTCGGCCTTCCGCAGCTTGGTGCTGCGCCTGCTTGACAAACTCCTGCTTGATGGCTTTCGCGCGCGCAATCTGCAATCAAAACCATCAATAAAAGGAGATATGTGGAAAAAGCGCGTTGTCCGACATGCCTCTTTGGTGTGATGTAGACACTCCAAGTAATCTTCGGCTTGTGGGGCGCACTCCTTCGGCCTGTCCGTTTCAGCGTAACACTGGTTCATAGAATGCATTGGGGTGAAACTCAGAAACGCGCAGTGAAAAAAAGGGTGGCGGTATACCTTGGAGAATTCCTGCCAAAAGGCGAAGCAGCGCGATCGACCTGCAGCAGGCCTCACTTAGCACAGAGACCAACGACCACGCAGGGTTTCGCCCAAGGAGTACTACATACCACCACTGAAGCCGAAACCGGACTGAAGGTAAGAAAGGGGGAGGCGGGAGGCGGAGTTTCTCAAATTAATACGGCTCAGTTGTTGGAATATTCGGGGATAAACTCACAGCCATGATGACGATGAGTGGGTGCAGGGCAGGAAGGAAGAGTAGTAGCGTAGCGTGAGCGAGCGAAGCAACGGTCCGGCAAGCCTGAGCGCTTCGTCGAGGAGTTGTGTGTGCCAAGCCGAAAGCGCGTAAGGTCGCGTTCGTTGTCGTTGTTTTGTCGAGATCAAAACGTTCATGTCATGTCAGGTCAGGCAGAACACGCGTTTGTCAAGTCGTTCGTCAACATCCTCGCATCCCAACCAGTCACATTTGATGATGATTTCCAAGAACAGCCAGAGAAAACGCTGAAGAAGGTTCCCGTCCTTCATGTGAGTACGATCGATTCCAAACTTCTACGAAACATCATCCCCTTGAGTATTCAAAAAAGTAATATCCAGGTCGATGTCCCCGCGCCCCCAGAGCCAAAAAGGGAGGATGCGCAGCCGTCCGGTGGGTTCTGTCCGATCTCAACACACAGTGTCAGCACGGGGGTGGAACCTAATATCGGTTTATTAGCGTCGGATACGTTCCAAATCACTTTCAAGTCCCTCAAGCCCCCGTTTTCAATCACCATACCCGTATCACCGGTGGACTCTATATCCACCGTCAAATCCCAAATCGCCACCCAGCCTCATGCACCCCCCGCCGAGGCGCAGAGGCTCCTCCTTAAGGGCAAAGTGTTGGCGGATGCCAAGCTGCTAAAGGAGTACAACATCCAAGACGGTGACACGATCAACCTCATGGTCAAGCCAGGCGTCGAATGGGACCCCACAAAGCCCCAAGGAGAACCGTCCTCCAAGTCCGCACTGTTGTTGTCTGTAGAGCCTCCTGAACAGACAGCGTCGTTGAGCCTCGCCGCCCCTCAGGGGAAGAAACGAGGTCACAGCCGCATCCCCTCCGTCGTCCTCTCCACGCCGTCCTCGCCTCTGGAAAAGCCCCAGGATATCCAGCTCGTCGATGGCGATGGATTCACGCTCGCTACAGACGCACCACCTGAGCCCTCAACTCCGCAGTCCACTTACCGCACCGCCGTGTCTCAACCAGAGTATTGGGAGAAGCTGCTTGCTTTCCTCAGGTTCGCTCTACTCCTACTTCCTTCGCACCAGAATGTCATTGGAAGGGGCTAACCGGACCACTCTTGTTCCAGGTCCGAGTTCCCCAACCGTGGAGACGCGTCGATCGCCTTTGAGGAGTATCTCGCCGCTAGTAAAGGCGTCCTGACCGCAAACGAGATTGCAAAGATCCGCGACTTTGTCGGTGTCATCGGCATGGCTGGCACTTGATTTTATGTAGAAGCATTCCTCATTTTTCTTTACTCCATCCACGTCAGTCTGCACCAATGACCAGTTCCTTTTTTTTTTCGGCCCCGTGAGCTATACAACGACTGTCCGTCTTTGAACCTTGTGCATGTGCCTCGCGTGGACAGCACGTATGGTAGTAGTAGTGTTTGCAAGTTACTGTATATGCTCATTTTGTAGTGCTTAAATAGCATCACCAGGCCATCCACGGCCGTTGATGTCTTCACCATTGTGCGAAGCATGCTGCACCACACGCATTCATTTCAAGGAGGCGACAGCACCCACATTACCCGGCGAATGCACCACCAATAGGTTATGCGACAATGTCGTAGAACAGATAGGGAGATGTCACAAGCGCTGGTGAGAATCAAAAGGACGCATCTGGATTGGATTTCAGGTCGAGGTACATTGCAGTACTCGCGTGAACTACGCATAGCTTAACAGAAGCGATGATACATTTGTTCTGGACCACGTATTTGTGGCTCCTTTTTTCTTCATCGTTCCACAACTTACGAACCGGTTTCTTCCAATGGGACGACGTGTGGAACAGGGCCAATGGGAACAATTCGTGTCGGATTGATCTGAGGTAATCCAATCAGCCTCAGGGCTAATTATT
>QLOT01013650.1:0-11266 GCA_003313875.1 Russula aff. compacta | reverse complement strand
TGGCTTGAATGTTCACGGTACCCTATGACCGTGCTTTAGTCAATGGGACAATAATCCGAAAAGCCGCCTAGGATCAAAGATCGAGCTGGTGGATAGATGACAGTATTCGGGTCCGAGTCGGGGGTGCCCGTATGTGAATCAATTGTCCAATCCACCTTGGGAAAGGCGAGCGCCAAGAGACCGGTAAACATGTCTGAGCACAAAAGCTTCCACAGCTCGTATTGCTCGAGGAGGTTCCAAATGACCTTGATCGTATAGGCATAGGTCTACAGGTTTGAGTTCGAATCCTTCAGGTACGGTATCATCAGAACATGGGAATATAGGATGCTGAGTCATGTCGGGTAAGTTAGATTGAGAGGGAGTGACCTATCCATCCATCCACCTGGATGTACTCATGTGATGGTGTGATGTGATAGTATCACTGCCGCAGCCTCCATGAAAGGTCCTGTGGCGCGTAATTTGGTTGCAATACTCGGATCAGGATCAGGGGCCTCTTGTGCTGCGTTGTCATCCCCATGAAAGGTAGATACACGCTCAGAAAACAGTGAGGAAAACATAACAATTGGTCTGTATGCAGTCACACAGTGGGATTATGGGACGAGTCTAGCTGAGCGCAGAATATTGGCATGGCCGTCGCTGGCAGTGCTGCGGCTGTCGGAGCGCTCCTAGTAGCAGGTTTGGTCCATCATGCTGCACGCAAGTGATACACTCACGAAGCATATTTATGACCTGTCACACACGCTCCCTCTGTTCTCTATTGTCTTGCTACTAGCTCAGTACTTATCACCGTCACTCCCCTCTCTATCCTATTTCAATCATTTCTTAACGACCAAAGGTACAAATCATACTGCAAAGTTATCTTGAACTTTATGAAATGTTAGTTGTCGTGTGGACCCTCGCCATCCCCTCCTAGGCCATGTGCTTACCCCATTATATGATTCGATTTGCTACGCATGGCCATGGCATCAGGGTTCAGTTACTTTGTTGTTCATCTAAGCGCCACAACGAAAATGACACGCGAAAGGCAGTAGTAGGCAATCGGCATGCCAATTAATGGATCCGAGCACATCTCTGATCTCGCCAGTGGAACCGCTGGCAGATCTTGACCAGTCTCAAAACCTGGATTACCTGTTTCTCTTTATAATCTGGGACAAAATGCGGGCAAGGGAGCACCCAACCTAATCTGGGGGCCTAGGCCATGTTCAACAGAAGTAGCATGGGAAACGTCATGTTACTCATCACCTCAGTGAGCGTGAAGAAAGCGTTACGCAGGCATCTGGCAGATGATCGAGGTGGATCACGGCCCCGCAGAACCCTGCACGAGTCTGCGAAGCAATGACACCTAGTGTAGAGCTACTCGTCATACAGGCATTAGGCATCCCAGACCATCGGCGGCAACATGCACCAGATGGCAGCTTATTGAATAGTTTGGTGCGTTTGACTAGGACTGGCGGTAGTGGGAGGGCAATAAAAAGTTTGAAGATGATTATATATAAGACAACTCGTGGTTTTAACATGGAGCACGTGATCGCGTGATCTTGCACATAAAAAAATGCACGGCTCAATCCATTGTCCCCCCTTCACAAGCTCACCCATCTCCAAATCTTGGCCCTCGTATATCTCGCCAACTTGTTCGTGTGGCTCCCGTGTATCCGCCGCATCCTAGCGCAAGTACAGCTAGTGAATCGCCAATAACGGTGCTGGTTGGCGGCGCAGTGGCTGCCGAGCCACTACACCGTGCGGCGGCGGGAACTCCATCCCAGACCGGGATCCCTGGGACTGCTACTCCTCCTCGCTGTCCTCGTCCTCATCCATGGCGTTGCCGTCGTTCCCGTCTCTCTCATCCTCATCATCATCGCCGACCATCGATGACGTTTCCGTGGGGGTAAAATAGAGGGAGTCCCCGTGGCGGCAGTTCTTCACCGTGACTGACCTTTCATCCTCCTCCACCATCTCCTCCTCTTCTTCCCCAAGAATATCTCTCTCATCTCCAGCGTGCGGGTTAGGGCTCGCTCCCACTTCCGCCGCACCCGCTGGACCTCTAGGTCGCGTTCTTGGTGGAGAGCCTCATTGCGCTTCTCCAGGAGTAGCAGAGAGGCATAATATATACGCCTCTGCTGCTCCTGGACGATCCGCGGTGCCTCTGCATGGCGCTCACTCTGCGGCGACTGGTCTGGATGTCATCCCATGATCGAGGTGTACCCTCCACCCGATACATGCTTGATCCTAAACTAGTTGTAGCAACTGTAGAGGACATGACGCTGCTCCTTCAAGTCTTGCGGAGGAGGTGGTGTAGCATCCGCTGCCAGCGGTTCGTGCGAGGTCGCTGGCCCCAGATTACGGCACCCGACTCGTCTACTGAAAAACCTGCTAGAGTCACTCCGAAATGCAGCCACCCTTATCGTGTTGTTAAAGTCCTTGTGTGTCCCTCCAAAGCTGTCGCTTTACCCCCTGGATATTTGCCCCTCTCACGAAGCTGCCGATTCTTTGAATATACTGTATTGGTGATGATGTCACAAGCATGGGACTACTTCAAGTGCGCAATATTATCTTAGTGCGCGTGCGCCGTGCACGAGAACAGAGGGGTCTGAGCAAATATCTACGGCTCGTAAAGGAACGTTTAGGGATTAAGGTACACAATCAAACTAGGTGGAGGCAAAGAGCGCGTTAAAGCTGAAATATCCGCGCTAATACAGTACATAACCTGATGCTTTTACGTCCGGATTCCTGAGATCAGTATGTTCTGCCGCGCCCCACATTTTCAACATGTGACTTACGCACCGCCTTGGTTCGCTCGATAGGATTAGCATGACACAGTTTTATGACAATTAAAAAAGAGAGCGGTGTCAAATGCCTTCCTTTGGGACACGTCTGGATACTCCCTTGATATCAGACTCCGTCGATGCGTCGAAGCAAGCAAGGAGAGTAATGTTACGTTACGTACTACAACGCAAGCGTTCATCGATTACCATTATCGTATCATGTGATCACATGAACCGCTTACCTATATTCTCTCGCAGCCGCAGCCGCAGCCGCAAGCACGCCTGCTGCTATGCGCCCATCTACTGGCAGGGAATCAGCAATCTGATACGGAAATTCCTTACCGCATGCGTACAGAAGTCTGCGTGCTGCTTCGTTACGACTACGCAGATGCAAGGTTATCGGCCCATCAGGGCTTGCCTTGCTACGATCGGGCGCTACACCCTTGCACAGTGAAAGTGAACACCCAGGCCATCGGGGATTGATTTATATCACGCAAGTCAAGGAGGCCATATCTACAATTCCTATTCTCCAACATGCTCACACTAAACGAATCTACGAACGTATCATTCGACTACCCCGGTGCCGATTTCGTTCTTCGCTCTAATGACTTCTGTCATCTCCGAGTCCTCAAATGCTACATTGTTAACAGCTCTCCGGTACTCGCTGAGCTTATACAGAAAGCCTTGGTTCACCCCGATGTCGCCCGTGTTGAGCCATCATCGCCTCCGTTGATTCATCTGCCAGAAAGCGGAGCAATTCTCCATAGCCTTCTGACTTTCATCTTTCCCGTGACCCCCATCATACCATCCACCACTGAAAGGACAATGGAACTCCTCTCCGTTGCCCAAAAGTATCATATGGACTCGACGCTCACCAACATCCGGAGCGTCATCGCTCGAGAGAGTCCACTATCTGCTCGTCCAGAGACCTCTTTCTACACCTATGCCTTCGCACAACAATATGGTCTTCGCCAAGAGGCGCTTCAGGCCGCGCAAATTGCTATATCGAACTACCCGATGACTATCGAGGGTTTGGATGATAAGCTTGACGTCGTTCAAGGTCCCTCTCTCTATGAACTGTGGAAGTATCACGAAAAGGTTACAGCGACCCTTACGTCAGACCTTAAGGAATTTAGGGCATCCTGTGCACGGGGCACGCTAAACGGTTTGCGCTGTGGAAGGTTCAGCTCTTCCCCCCTTGTCTCGGACATCCCGACCTGGCTTGATGACTACATCAAGTCCATAGGAGAAGCCCCTCACCTCTTCGATCTCGTTGAATTCAACACTGCCCTAGCACGCCACATTACGCGCCCATTTGCGAATCAGGATAACAATCATAGATGTGCATGTGCATCCATACCCGGCCAAACTATACGTAGCTTTTGGGCAGCCTTGGGCTCCGCTGTCCATGGTGCTTTTGAAAAGGTGAGTTGATTTATGTCACGGAGCTGCCTACGAGGTTGAACGCTTCTTAGGCAGAGTCGGCTCTGTCTCTCGTGAAAGAACCAGAGGATTCCCAAGCACAAATCCATACGACCGCAGCTCTCCCTGAAGTGCCCGACGCGAATCTCATAATCCGGTCGTCCGACCTCGTCAGCTTTCGTGTACATAAATCAGTGCTGGCCATGATGTCGCCATTCTTCAAAGATCTACTATCTCTTCCCCAGCCTTCCGACAGTGAAACAATCGACGGGCTTCCGGTGGTGCAAGTGCCTGAAGACGCAGAATTGCTGCATAGTCTTGTCTCGATGCTTTACCCCGTCAATCCAGTTATACCAAAATCTTATGACAAGGTGCTATATCTGCTTGCTGCTTGTCAAAAATACGACATGGTCTCAGTTCAGTCTGTTATCCGTGCCAAGGCCAGTCACGCGGGTCTTCCTTCGCGCTCACGCGGGGCCAACATCTTCAGCGCATACGCGATCGCAAGTAGGAAAGGGCTCATCCCAGAAATGGAAACCACGGCTCGTTTGTCCTTGGGTTATCCAATGACTTTTGAAACCATCGGAGAAGGGCTGCCTTTGTTTGAAGGCTGGGCGTTACGTGACCTTGCGAGCTACCGCAAGCGCTGCAGAGACAACCTCGTTACGTGCCTCGAGTTATTCCTTGAAATCAAGATTCTGGGGCCCTCGGCCGTTTGGCTTGGTTGTCCCGAAGTTTTGGGTAGATGTCGTCGGGGCGAGGCTCAACCAGCTCCTCTCCCAAATTGGTTATATCAACTCTTCTCACGAAGTATCAACGACTTGAAACAGAAAGTATTCACCCAACCACTGATAACGCCTTCATGCTTGCGCTCGGCGTACTTCACGGCTCTTCAAACTCATGAAGACTGTAATTTTTGCCTCCGGGTGCACGCGAAGAATGGTTTGACATTTTGTGCGCAGCTCGTGAACAACATGGCGCAGGCACGAAACAAGGCTCAGCTCTGGGACACTAACACATATCCTCAAGTATTGGAAGATGACGAGTCACTTCCTATAGGTACGCAGTGATAGTGGCTGACGATCGGTTTCAACTTAACCAGGTCCTAGGACTTTTGGTACCTATTAATGATACCGAGCTGTAGAGGCTACCTCGCGCGATGGTCTGGTGGCGCTGAAGCATCCATACGGGTAATCACCACAAGTAAAGTGGCACCCTTCGCTGACTCATAAATACGTAGGTATGAATATATATCAAGTTCATGTGGTTTTGTGGAGTGGCACGTCTAGCTGGCCTTGTACCTTGTAGTTTGATCTACTATGGACTCATGTGTCACTATCTCGACGGGCTCTCCCTCGATCTCTTTGATATGACAGCTTTTCTTCCTCCACATATCACCCATTATCTTGATGGCTCACGCTGCGCTAGGACTGATCTTGCCAAGTGGTCAATTGGGCGACAATTCGACGAGCCAGCTAGGATCGAAGGCCGTCATCTTAACATGAACCACGAGCATATCACTATCACTCACATTTTAGCTCGGCACTGGATCTGTCCCATTCCGGTAGCGATAAGCGATGGATCCTTGGCTGGAATAAAGGATCCTCTTTCGAGGGAGGCTTGTCCGAATCAGACCAGAGGTCGGGTGGCAGCTAGGCTCCGGGGCTTCCCCCTAGCTTGGCTATGGAGCTACGGGGTCAGCGTCTCCAGTTACTGCGCGTGATGAGTGCTCCTTGTGAAAATGCTAGAGGTCCTGTCGAAGACTGGTTAGTATGTCCTTACTCTCAAACTGCTCCGGAGTTCCATTATAACGGTACTGTATCCTTTATCCCTTTCGCTACTGCTGCATCTGGTGATTTGGATTTGGATCGGATAAGGCAACCAGAACACCTGTGAACCCCAACTCGGATCAGGCAAAGTAGAGCACAAAGGGTTGGAAATTATGCCGCCGGCCAGCTATGCCCTTGTCCTCTGAGGAGGTATAGTAAAACGTTACCGGAGAGAGACGCTGCATGTCTTGAAGTAGAGCGTGCCCAAGAACAACCTCGGGGAGGGTTCGGTCTGGACATTCGGACGTTGACGTTCACCGTCGCAGTGAACAAGGTACAACCATTGTAAGGTGCCCCTCGGATCTGCGCTTGGATCATCGGATCGTGCGTCAGAGGGCTCACCAGGAGCATATGCCTCGTTTGGCCCTTCGTTTGTTAGTTTTCCATCTCGGTAAAGACGGCGCTAGTGTAGTCCACACAACAGCATAGTAAATCTTCGAGTCGGAGGAAGCCCGAGCATAACAATACCATGGCATTACAGAAAGACACTGATTTGTAAAGGAGAAGATATGAAGGTGCATTTGCCGTGGCCATTTTCAGAGATTGGAGAGGGAGGGGCTTATTTTTTAGAAATACGGGAGCGGCATGATACAGTTTCATGGCAATTCCAAAGCCATGGACAGCCAAGTCAAATAGAAAGCTTTCCTTTGGGGCACTTCTGGCGCTCCTTCGATATCAGAATCTCTAGACACGTTGTCGAATCAAGGGGAGGAAGCGCGCCTCCAGCCAAGAAAACCTAAATTCAACTTAACCAACTTGGAATAAATTTCATTTAGAGTACAGTAAGGAAATAGATGGCCTTATTTTTAACTTACTAATAAATAAATAACCTCTCAAGTCAAAGCCCATTCGGCCTGGCTCGGCCCGGCTCACGGCATGATGCCGGGCCGGGAACAACACTATCGTTGATTGGCTGTTGGCCACGCCTGCTGTTGGCCACCCACCTTGGCCACCCACCACAAATGGCCACCGCAATGAACCCCAGTGGGAGGGATATCGAACTTCAAAGAGAGCGTAGGTGTCATGCACCAGAGGCCCGAGATCCTACTTCATGTATTGGACCGTAGCTCCTATGCGAGGCAGACGCCCACCTCCAGCGGTTGCATCACCGTTCAACGGCGGCGAGTATGAAGGTTTGTGGTCAGCATTTATCAGCGGATGTACTCCCCCTCACAAACCTGCTGAAAAGCTGCGGGATACGGCGACACCTCCACTCAAATCTGGAAGCTCTATGCTACAGAATCAGAAAAACACGACAAGAATCTCGTCGAGAGTTGGAAGAGCAATACTGACTCTATGCTCATCTTCGTAAGCCCATTTTATTTTTTTCTTTTCCTACGTCTCATCCTATCACAAGACTGGCCTCTTCTCTACCATCGTCGCTTCTTTTCTACTCCAAACTTACACCAGTCTTCTTCCCGACACCGGTACACAAACTGTCTCCCTACTTGCTCAACTTGTTGCACAATCCAATGCCACTGCTGTCCTACCATCCCAGACCCTCATTCAACAAACCGTCTCCCCTTCAGCCATCCGTATCAACATCCTTATGTTCCTCAGCCTCTTTCTCAGCGTGTCGAGTGCGCTCATCTCAACCCTCATACAACAATGGGCCCGTGAATATGTACAGAATTCACAGCCGAGTGCAGCACCTCACAAACGTGGCCGAGTGCGCGCTTATCTATACGATGGCCTCACGCAATTCCAGATGAGACGATTAACTTATGCTGTGCCTGTTCTCCTTCACCTCTCTGTCTTCCTCTTCTTCTTTGCTCTCAGCGATTGGCTTTATTCGGCGAATGCTGCAGTTGGCGCGACAGCTCGCTACTCTCTTGTAGCTCTGTTGGCAGTATACATGGTGCTCAGTGTACTACCACTCATCGTCAAGAATGCCCCCTATCAGACCGCCCTTACGACACCGCTTCAGGCGTGCGTTACGCTCATTCAAGTCTCATGCCTTGTTCTTCTTCGACTCGTGTGGCGCTCCTCCAAAGCATATGAGACTCAGAACGTGTCTGGGTTGTTCAACAGGATCCATGTGGGGCGAGCTCGAGCGCTGATGAAGGAAATCAAGAAGAGAGCATCGCAACTCGATCGATCAGCGATGCACTGGCTTATACGGGAGCTCGATGACGACGATATGGACACCTTCCTCAGCAGCCTTCCCGGGTTCATCGACTCTCCCCTTACAGATACAAAGCTGGTGGTTGAGGGGCTGAGAGAAGATGGGGTTCCGGGGAGAATCAGAGAGCACTTCAAAGCATGCGTAACTTCGGTGGTACTTTCGGAAAATGAATCAATGTCCCGTGCATCCGCTTGCATCAATTCGTTGCGATTGATCTCCGAGACAGCGGTCAATACGATTGTCAGTCGACCCGATTTGAAGGACAACGATATACAGGCCATTATGGAGTACCTCGAACCGCTTTGCCATATTTCAAACTCTTCGACGGCACTACGTGCATCGTGCATCAGGAGCCTCGTAATTCGAGAATTCCTAATCTCATTTTCCCACAAGGACGCCGAAGAATTACTGACGCAGAGGTTCCCGGACTATTTGATGCCACTATATAGGATGATCCGTGTTTGGAAAACCACGGGAATTGATCAGTGGTCTCATCTCGCTGTCATTTTGCCAGCCGTCGGAGAGCCTCTTCCCAGTGACCAAGAGATGTGGGCCGACATTCTGTATGATGGACCACTTATCAACTTGGCGGTCTTAGCCTATGCCGTTCTCGAGCGTGCCCGTGAACAAGACATCATACTCGACTATGCATGGAAGACGTTCGGAACGCTGCTGAAGGCACTTGGACTTGAGCAAGTCCGAGCATCTGCTCTGGCACGTTCACGGTTCGACGAAATACATCTCGAGGCACGGGTGGGGATTAGCAGATATGAAGGAGGACGAGCGCCGATTACACCGCTGTTGGAGGCATTGGGCATCGTTGTCACTGGGCTTCACCTTACAGAAGTGTTTGCGCACCCGGAACTTCCGAAGCCAAAGCTTCCGCCAAGGTTGATTGAAGCAATATTTGGACGGGCGCAACTTCGGAACAGCGAACTGTTGGAGACATTTGCCACTCACCTGCCAGGGTTTGTTGAGGCAAATACACCTGAGAAGGCGAAGAGCTTCATGGAGCGTCTGATACTAGAAGATAAGCTGTGGGAACAGCTCCATGTTAATTTTTCCAGATGCTTTCAGCCGCAGGTCCAATTTCCTGTCAAATTGCGGATTGTGATGGCTTTCTTCAATATTTTCGATGTGGCTTTCATGGTTTTGAAGGACTCGTCACATATTGACTGGCAATCCCCCGACTTTGACTTGCTCATCGAACATCTCGCGAACTTCGAGTCGAGGGTCGCGCCAGGCATGCTCGTCGGCAGGGTCGCCTCTTTCCGTAATGGTATTGCCTCTGGTCAGTTCTGTCACGCTCTGTTGGCCCAATTTTCCAAGCAGCGTAGCCTTGAGCGGCCCCTCATCACACACTCTTTGAGCGGTCTTGTAAAAGTACTTTCGATTTTGGGACTTGGAAGCCAAGAAGAAAGGACATATTGGATGTCCGACACTGGCGAACATGACCCCAGTGCAATGATCAAAGCTGAAGCAATCCTCAGTGTAGCCCTCTGCGACGGGCCCTTGTCAAACTTCTGCAGGTTAGCGAGGATGACTTTCGAGGTGACGGTAAACGAGGCATCCGAATTGACATTGGAGGATATCAAAAAGGCGTGGACAATGCTCAGGATAATGCTCGACGCCCCACATCTGCCCCTGGTCAATGCCTCTCCAAGGATGTGGGCTAGTTTTGATCATCTTCGAGGGGCAGTGCTTGGTGCTGTAGCTTTGGAGGTTTTCAGCCAAAATGCGGAGAGATTACAGCCGCTTGTGGAAGTGATCGAAGAAGTTAACCGCATGCGCCCCGCCACTGACACTGGCGCCGGGAGAACAGAAGACGACAACCAGACCCCCGCCCCTGTCTCCATGGGCGAGGACGTGAGGCGGCCTGGAGGGGCGCCCATCCCCGGGTCGAGCAGGCAAGCCGAGGGATCTCGCCCATTGACAGGAGGTCCCGTGTATGGAGGTCCTTTCCCTCTTGTTCCAGGCACCGTTCCCAGAGTCAGAATGCGTCCATTCGCTCCCCGTACTCGAGTCCCTTACAATCAGACAGGCCCTAATCCCATAGGTGCTGGTCTGCCTCGGACCTCTTCTATCCCAACCGCGCGACCAGGCCCCAGTGCTGAGACCCCGTACCCTTACCCTTCGTATGCCCCACGCGCCGATCCACACAGCTCTGTACCCCCTTTTATTCCCGATCTTAGTGGTCCCCGGCGTGCTGGTTCCTTGGATACTGAAAATTTAGCCAATGTACATATCCTTCCAAGGGCTACCGAAATCCTCGTCCCGCCCGATCACATGTCTAACCACCCTGATCCTTCTCCCTTAACAAGGTCCAGTTCACTTCATGTACCTCCACTCGATCATGGCAGCCCTGTCCCTGAAGGCGGGACCAGAAGATACTCGATATTCATGACTCCCGACCCTAGTTACGAAGGAGATAGTACGTATCTTTTTATATGCTCTATATGCAGATAACGCTCACTGCTGTCTGGTTCTGTTAGACCCTGGGGGCGAATAAGCCCTGCGTCTGAGCACAAGTCACCCTTTGGGATACTACACTGGCATTTGTCGTGTTTCCTACTTTCACTGTTTACAACACGATTCGTGGACATGAAATTTATTGAAGTACACCATACTGTGCTATTCTAAGTGTCTATGTGTGGGTCATGAGCATGAGACACAAGAACTACGAAGGAACTATAGTATTGTCATGAGGCCACATGGCCACGCGTACAGGGGGGGCCGCGCGGCGCGTATCTTATCCAACTACGAGTGTGTCAGCCATGCCTCTTTATTGTTTTTTCAGCTTCCCAGCCAGCTGAGATGGACTTGTATTGATGTGCATTTCTATTTCATGATATATTAATCAAAATCTCTGTGCTGTGCCTTGACATGAACTTTGTAATGGGCGATAAGATCAGACTGCACAGATGCAAAGATGCAGGGACACTTGCCTTTCTGCACATATCATACAAGACCACGTCTAAAATTAATGTGTTGAAATTCTGGCGTGCATACGGCACGGGCAACACAGTCCGCGTGTCAATGCACCCTCCGATAGTACACGGCCGTTCCGGTAGGGACCGTCGGCGTGACCAAATAATGTTACAGCATTTTGAGGTGGAGATTAGTTAATC
>QLOT01013631.1:0-16652 GCA_003313875.1 Russula aff. compacta | reverse complement strand
CGAAGTCCCCTAACCTCCAGCTTACCCAGGCTACCATTAATATTTGACCTCCTGCCGCCCTTGCCCTGCCAGAATGCGGTATGAAACGTCGAGAGACTGATGCTTACGATGAATGCTGACTCTGGGGGTCATTTTAAGCTAAGGTCTCAACTGGACCGAGGGAGAGATGCGCTTAAGGGGACGCTCAACCTTCGGGCCAGCGTAACGACGAGGATAAGGAAAGTACAATGATGAAGGGTTCCTGCTGCTGAGTGGCGCGAAGATCGAGCTCAAGTCAGTGTTGGACTCGGACTCAAGCAATTGGAACCAAGGCAGAGGGGAAGACGCGGACAAGATGGCCAATTAAACTGGGAACTCGGAAGCTGAAGCGCTGAAATACGAATGTTCGCGCGAACTCGCCACTCCTTTCATGACCGTGGGAGTCTTGCTTGCATAAGCGGGAGCCAAACAAAGGGACAAACAAGATGAAGTGGCCGCTTTGTTTGCCGCGCCGCGTATTTCATTTTCTCTTCGTTTCTTCTCCCCAAACCAAAAAAACCTCAACCTCCTTTTCTCTCACCCACCTCCACACATTCCTACACCATGCATCACGTCTCTTCGAGCTCCTCTCGCGCGCTTCGCCGCGCTTCAGCGAAGGCTGCTCGCGCTGTTCTTGCCCGTGGTGCCCACAAGGAAATAAAGTTTTCCAATGAGGGCCGCGCGAGCATCCTCAAAGGCGTCGACGTGCTTGCAAACGCTGTCAGTGTTACGCTTGGGCCGAAAGGTTTGTCCTACTTTTGCGCATTCGTAACTGGTCTCCTGGTTTTTGCTGACGTGTCTCGCGTAGGTCGGAACGTTATCATCGAGCAGTCGTTCGGTGGTCCCAAAATCACCAAGGGTGAGCCCTCTTTCTCATCTCACCTGTCATGTCTGTTCTCTGTTGTCTCCCTCCATGTTTATGTTCGGACAGGGAGGGGGATGAAGAATGTTTTTCTTTCCCCAATTGGCACTCCTCCGACACTCCCTTCTGCCATATCTATGCTAGACTTGTATGCTCATTTTTGGCTCTTCAGATGGTGTCACGGTTGCCAAGTCCATCAGTTTAAAGGACAAGTTTGAGAATCTCGGCGCGCGGTAGGTGTTCATTTTGCTACATCATGTGAATACACCCCTTAAGTATTCCCCTCAGGCTTGTCCAGGATGTTGCACAAAAGACGAACGAGATTGCCGGTGATGGTACGACCACGGCGACAGTTCTCGCACATGCTATCTATGCGGAGGGTGTCAAGAATGTTGCTGCTGGCTGCAACCCCATGGACCTTCGTCGGGGTTCCCAGGCTGCTGTTCAGCGTGTTGTTGACTTCCTTTCCAAAAACACAAAAACGATCACCACTACGGCTGAGATTGCCCAAGTTGCAACCATTTCTGCAAATGGTGACACCCACGTTGGCAACCTCATCGCCCAGGCCATGGAAAAGGTTGGCAAGGAAGGCGTCATCACTGTGAAGGAAGGACGCACCATCGAAGACGAGATCGAAATTACTGAGGGCATGCGCTTCGATCGTGGCTTCATTTCTCCCTACTTTGTTACCGACGTCAAGGCGCAAAAGGTCGAATTCGAAAAGCCTTACATCCTTCTCTCAGAGAAGAAGATCTCTCTCCTTCAGGACATTCTGCCCTCACTCGAAGCTGCCGCCCAGGCTCGTCGACCCCTACTCATCATTGCTGAGGATGTGGATGGCGAGGCCCTAGCTGCCTGTATCCTCAACAAGCTTCGTGGCCAGCTTCAGGTGGCTGCCGTCAAGGCGCCTGGCTTCGGTGACAACCGCAAGAGCATCCTTGGCGACCTCGCTATTTTGACTGGTGGAACCGTCTTCACTGATGAGCTTGATATCAAGCTTGAGCGGGCCACAGTGGACCTTCTTGGATCGACGGGTTCTGTGACGATCACTAAGGAGGATACCATCGTTCTTAATGGCGAGGGTTCAAAAGACGCAATTCAGTCGCGGTGCGAACAGATCCGTTCGCTTATTGCGGATCCCACGACCAGCGACTTCGACCGCACTAAGCTCCAGGAACGTCTCGCGAAACTTTCTGGTGGTGTCGCTGTCATCAAGGTTGGCGGTTCTTCCGAGGTGGAGGTCAGTGAGAAGAAGGACCGGTATGATGATGCCCTCAATGCGACGCGTGCTGCTGTCGAGGAGGGTATCCTTCCTGGTGGTGGTGTTGCACTGCTTAAGGCTTCGCTTGCCCTCACTTCTTCCGCACCTGGTGCTGCCAACCCGTCCTCAACTTCAAGCCCAATTAGCTCCGACGTGAAGCCGATCCAAACGGCTAACTTTGACCAGGACCTCGGCGTGTCTATTATTCGCCGTGCTCTGACGCGGCCTACTCGCACAATCCTAAGCAACGCCGGTGAAGAAGCGAGCGTGATTGTTGGTACACTCTCTTCGCAGTATGGCGCGCCAGATAAGTTCGAATGGGGCTACGACGCAAGCAAGGGCGAATATGTGGACATGATCAAGGCGGGCATCGTCGACCCTCTCAAGGTCGTGCGGACTGCACTTGTAGACGCGGCGGGTGTCGCGAGCTTACTCACAACCAGTGAGGCGTGCGTCGTTGACGGTGAGGAAGAAAAGCCTGCAGGTGGTCCAGGGATGGGTGGTATGGGCGGCATGGGGGGTATGGGGGGCTTCTAGACGTGCAGGCGGAGAACTTTCATGCCGTTTGACTCCAACACAACCCTGCTCTAGCTTTTACACTACTGGCATTTGAGGCCCCGATCATTAGGAGGAAAATTCTCCCATTTACTCATGTCGACTTGCTTTCTCTCCCTCCCTCATTGGTCGTCCTGCATATGACAAAGTAATTTACACGCACGCTTAGTTACGTATCCGTAGAATGCATCATCACCACTCATTGTTTTTATGCTAAGTGCTCATCGTCATCCTCACTCACATGTGATCCTCGGTGGGTACATCTTCTTCAAGTAACAGATGTGTACTAGCATGCACTGCCCCTTACAGCTGGTACTCGTAGCCTCATTCGCACAGCGTAGTTGTCCGAGTATGCATCCCCAGTGCGATTGCATCGTCGTCGTATATATTGTATTAGTAATTAGTTTCCAAAGTTTCCCATCTAAGAAATCCACCGTGCGAACTAGAAAACAGTGAAAAAACAAATATAATAGTATCATCTAATCTACACAAAACGACCATATCCGCACGTCTCCATCGTCGCTCCCGGAGACGATTTTGTCCTCGCCAAGGGCGACGGAAGTGACGGCGCCGGTATGACCGACGAGCGTCGACACGCACCGACCGTCTTCGCGACTCCAAACCTATAACAAAACCATTGGGGGACATGTCAATGCTGCTGGAAAAGATCAAAGTTTTTTTTTACCTTGATGGTTCGGTCGTGACTCCCACTGACAATTCTCATCTCATTACAAGCGACAGCCCAGACGCCCTCGAGATGCCCAAAGAGCGTGCGCACGACCTTGCCCGAGTCAATGTCCCACAGTTTGACAGTGTTGTCGAGGCCACCCGAAACTAGCAGCTGGTGTGGTTGTTGCTGTTGCTTTGCCACCACCTCGCACTCGCGATCGCGAGGAGATTGTGCCCCAGCCGGATTCTCCGTAGCCGAGCTGGTCGATTCGTCGACGCAGCGGCGGTCTTTTGTTGAGACGTCCTCTGTAGCTGTAGCGTCGCAATGGTCGAGGGAGAGCAGCTTCAAGCTCTGCACTTGACCCATGTGACCCGAAAATTGGCGCACGCACGTGCGCTGCGTCAGGTCCCACAAACGGACGGAGCAGTCATTTGACGCGGAGAACAACATTTTGCCTGGCGAGACGTGTTGTGATTGCAATAATGCATCGGGCACGGAGGGGGACGTGGCCGAAGCCGAGTCCCAGAGCAAGACGGCGTTGACGCAGTTTCGGTGACCGCGCAGGGTGAAACATTCTCGCGTGCGGAAGTTCCAGACCTTGACGGTGCAGTCGATGCCCCCGCTGGCGAGGAGGGTAGAGTCAAAGTTGAGGCAGATGACGCCCTGCGTGTGACCTTCTAGCGTGCTGATACACTCCCCCGTGCGCCAGTTCCAGATGCGGAGCGTGTGGTCCATACTGCCGGTGACAAGCTTAACCTCATCAAACTGCAGAGCACGCAACGCGCGAGTGTGACCTCTGAGGCAGCGAATCTCTTCACCACTGTCGAGGTTCCATATGCGAGCCGTACGGTCGTAAGAACCCGTGATAAGGACAGGGAAGGGAAGGTGGGGAAAGGTTTCGCTAAATTGTAGGCACATGATGCTATTGGTGTGCCCTTTTAATGTCCGAACGGAACACCGACCACGTCGCCAATTACGTTCGATTTTTAAGCGTTCAGAATAGACATCCTTCCATGGACGAGTGAGTGTCTGCTGATGCTCAACCGGGAGAGGGAGAGAGAGAGGTGAGGGAGAATTTGACGGTGTAGAACCGATACGGGCATTGGTCGGGGTGGGCGCTAGTAACGGCAAGGAGGTTGAGCGGACGGAAGGTGTCGCAGAAGGAGAAGGCTCGGAGTGGTGACGTTTCGGGCTGGGAATCGTGACCGTGGTCGAGTTCTCTCGCTTGCGCTTTCCATCCGAGGAGGACGAGGTTGCGCCGGGCGAGGGCGATGAGGAGACGGAAAGGGGTATAAGCAAACGACGCCTTCGCTGCAGGATGGGTAGGCCCCAGCCACACTTTTCACATTTGATACCGATATGCTGTTCGCAAATCTCGCGCCATAATAAGTTATCGTCTGCCAAAGCCTTCCAATGACGCGAGACTTGCGCGGCACGACATAAAGATGTGGCGTCTAGATATGCTAGAACCTTTAAGGAAACTTCGCGCGGGAAGACTATGAAAGGGTCGATCCGGATAAGATGACTAAGTGCATCAGTGAGGAGAGAGAGCTGGGAGAAGCAGCACATTGTTAGGATACCCCGAAGAATGAGCTCGCGGCGAGGGTGCGGCGATGAACTGAAGCTGGCCCAGATGGCATTGATGGATTCTCTTTCCCCGAGAGGAAGTTCGTCGAGGGCCTAGGAGATAGTAGACGTAGAGAATGAGCAAACCAGTAGGGACGGTGAGTCGTGATAGGGTAGAAGGGTACGACCAGGACGCACCTGCTGGAGGTTCAGATTGGTTTCCTCATCAGCAATCCTCTGGTGTCGAACGCATAGCGTGTGATGAACGGGCTGGGAGAGGACGGAGGAGGATAAACCAATGGGAGTTTGCGAGGGGGACTGGGAACGAGAGGAGAGGGGCGGTGGTAATAAATTGTCACATGAATGGGAGGAGGGGATGGACATGGCTGTGGATCCGTGTGTATGCGTTATTCGCGACGCGACTTTAAATTCACTGGCGAGACGAGCGAGCGTAATATCGGCCAAATAAAACCAAACAAACACGAAACCCGCACGTCAGATCGCGCAACCAAGCACGTGATTGATTATGTTATACACACACCCACTCGCACACGCTCGCTCGCTCTTATTATGATATCAAACATGTCAACAGGGTGTGTTGAAACCAGCATACCATACACAAGGTACTGCCCCACCACCCATCACCCACCACAATCTACCAGCAGTGGCCATGCCACTGGGGATCATTCAATCAAGCGTGATCCTCAGCTGCTCCAGTGGTATGGGTTTAAAGTTGTTGATGTCAATCGACCGTAACCTCAGCCCTTCCTCGCAGTGTGGCGGCACAAGCTTGTGAATCAGGTCTGGTCGCACAGAGAGCTCTACATTCCAATGCCAGTCAGCACCCCGCACCAGAACAGGCCGGGTTACGAACCTTCCCGCGTGAAGTCAAATAACGGCGGAAACTCCTTTCCATTCGGCATCTTGGCACCCTCAGCCCGTAGTTCGTCGAAGAACGGGTGTACCATAGCCTCGACGGCGCTCAATCGAACTTCCGGTGTGTATTCTAGCAGCTTGGAGACGAGATCGATTGCCTCTGGTGCTGTGCGTGGTCTGAACACCTGTGCTGACCGGTCAATATGAAACTTTCCCCACATCTGATGGAATATATCAGACCTTAGAGAATGGGTGAGGCTTGATTTGCGGGAACTTGTGCTCCATGTAGTTCGGATTCATCGTTTTGATCTGCTCACGTGATGGTGTGCCCAGAACCTTGATGATTTCCACCAACTGATCAATCCCGCTTTCGCCAGGGAAAAGTGGTTGACCGAGCATCAACTCGGCCATCACACAACCAGTCGACCAGATGTCTATGACCACGACAGGTCAAAAACAGCCCAAGCAGTCCTCGAAATAACTAAACGCACCGATGTTTGTTGTGTAATTCGTGGCCCCGAAAATCAATTCTGGCGCACGGTAGTATCGTGAACAAATGTAACTGACGTTCGGCTCTCCGGCAACTAGGATTTTTGCCGAGCCAAAGTCACAGAGTTTAAGCACTCCTGTGGCTGGGTTGAGAAGAAGGTTTTGCGGCTTGATGTCGCGGTGGCAGATTCCAACGGAGTGAATGTAAGCAAGAGATCGGAGAAGCTGGTACATATACAGTTTGATTTGAAGCATCGGCATCGGCTGCTTGAGCTTTGCATAGTGACGACTTGCACGATACACAGTCTCTGGTACATATTCGAGAACTAGGTTGAGGTACACTTCGTCTTTCTTCATAATTCAAACAAAGGTCCCTCGGTGCTTCACACTGGCAAGACATAACAAAGCATACCTTTTCACCATTAGAATAAAAGAAGGCTTTCAATTCGACCACGTTTGGGTGAGAAACGAGTCTCATTATCTGTAACTCGCGGTTCTGCACAGTGAAAAAACATGTTGATCAGATATGGGCCCATTAAAGGTCACAGTGCAGACACGAAACGTAGTGCCAAAACTCACCTTGAATCGCTTGTCTTGTAAGACCTTCTTGATTGCAATGTCATCTCCACCTTCATGTTCGGAAACAAGCTTGGCTTGAAAGACGACGCCGAACGAGCCATTGCCGATGACTTTGCAATTCGTGTACGAGATGTCGCGAGTATCGCCCGTCTTTCCGTCCGAGGCAACGACCTTGACTACCTTTCGGGGATCGTCGATGGCTACGCGGTGATAACATCGACAACGGCGTAATCCGGCACAGGGCGGAGGGTGGGGGAGTGTAGGTGTGCAAGGCGGACGGACGGTGGATTGAGGGTTTGTAGACGGCGTGGCCAAAAAAGGGATGAGCACCCGATGCGTGCGAGCGAACGGAAAGAGAAACAGGAACGGGCAAGTATGTGCGCAAAGGATCCGGAACACGCACGATTTATCTTTACACCGTTGATTGGACCGTGTGTAGCCATTATGAAGAAAAGGCTTGAACGCAAGTCGTGAGAGTTGGAGGAGGGGATTGATGAGGAGGGTGAGAGCGGGAGATGTGAGAGCCTTGTGTCGTTTGTTTGAACCGGCGTGCAGCAGCAGAGGTTATGATCGGGTGGGAAAGAGGAAGGTTAGAGAAGGGTTTGGATTGAGATGATCGGAAAAACGACGAAAACACGGTGGGGGCGCGGCTATCTGGAGGTGGACCGGAGGGGGATGGGAGGAGAAGGGACAATGAGGTCGAGATGATTGAGTGGAGTGGAGACCGTCGAGGGGAGTGATTTAGTCCCTGTGACCCTGGCCCTGCAGCGAGCCCGTCCACGTGTTTGGTTTTGATTGCTTCTTTCTCACGCTCGCCATTGTCGCCTGACCTTCCGCGCGCGTCATCATCATATCAATTCCACAGACGCCGCCGCGTCCGTCGTCTTATCCCCACCTCCCCTCGGCCCCCTTAATATCTTCTCTTTATCCACGCTCCCTCTCTCACCTTTATCTGCCCCACCTTCCACTTTATCGTCTTCCATTTGTGGCCGTCTTGACACCGCTCTAGACCGCCCGACCTCTTCTCACCTTCGCCACTTTAACGCCCATACGTGCATTCATTGATTTCGACGTTACATTATCGTAAAGTATCTGGACCTTTTGCCCTCTCAGTTTACTCCGTGTCCGCGGCCGAAATTCCTCACCCCATAATCCGCTAGCTTAATTGGCCTTACGACCTCGATTTCTGTCTAAGGAAAGGCCTCAGCAGCGGCCACTTTTCCCCGAATGGTTCTGCGGGTAACCCATCAAATTTCATTTCCCTTTCCCCTTTTTATTCTATGGTGGTTGTTCAACGCTCACCGTTTGATTCTCTTCAAGTCAACTGCCACATCTGATTAATGAGCCTACAGAAGGAAATTCTGAGCGTCAAGAAAAGCCCGTAAGAACTCATGATAAGCTTATGCCCCGTGCTGTTCTGTCAATCCACCAGCGATGACAGTTGCAATCATGTCCCTACCCGCCAAGGCAAGTATATATACCATCAGACACGTCAATATCAGCGCCTTGTTGCGAGACAATTTTAGTTCTGATTCATATGGTAATTGTGAGCGCATATCACAGGTCATCTTGTCTGTCTGTTCTACGAGTTAATATGCCTGCGTTGAACAAACGCAATCCACGTTCTTCGTTTTATCTGCCGCGCCATGCCATCTGCAATCTACGGAAACCTGCGCGTCGATCCCGGGGTCATTTGGATCCCACAAGAAACTTCTTTAGCGAATGAAATTCATAACATTTCTCAGTTATGATGCCGCATGCCCGCGAATCCCCTTCCATCCATACATCCGATCCACGTGACCGCGTCCCTTGGGTTGCTTTAACTAGGCGTTAAGTCAGTGATACTACTGTTTTTTTTTGGACAGCGCTATATTATAAGCCTAAATACAACATTGGATATAAGTCAGTGATACTACTGCAGGAACGAGAAAGCGACAGTAACTCATGCGTCACGCGCGGCTTTCGAGTTCTTATTCGGACAGATGCCCTACAGTGACAATGGACGGCCTTTTGTCGTCCGTTGGTTATAGAATAGCTGGGCCGTCTAATGTAAGTTTTTGGGTGACCCGCGTGCGTTATTAGAGGATGCAAAAAAAGACTCCTTAGGTAGGAGTTTAGACTGTTTAGAGGTCATCGACATTCATCCATATTCATCCGTTGCGATCTCTGAGTATCTGAGTACTGAGTTTCTAGATTGTGTCACATGCGCACTCCGCTGCATCTAGCATCAGAACGAGGAATGGTGGAAGTTGCTGGCTTCTTCTCGAGTACGGTGCCGCTCGGCCTCGGTCTGTATCGTGCTCTTGATCGTGTCGGCGGGGAAGAAGGCGAGGTTATACGCGGCGCCTGCGCAGGCGCCGCTCAGCGCGCTCTCCCACAGCTGCAGCGGCCGCGCGCGCATGTCGTCGTGGTCGTAGCCATGATACGTCAGCCCAGGACAAGTACGAAGCGGACTCCATAGCGCATCAGAGAAAGGACAGGTAGGTGTTTCTCGGCTGCATCTGCAGATGCGACAGCCCAGGCTGTGCACAAGAGGACTCCATTCCATTGGGTATCGGAAAGGGTCAAATTGACGTCGTCCGACTTTTTCTCAACTATGGCGCAGATGCCAGTGTCCGGAACAGCACGAACCAGATCTCATTTCCAAGAAGCACTAGCACGTGGACGCAGTGCAAGCGTCTTCCTGAGAAGAGACACACCCATATCAGAGACGGTATCGGTGATGGTTCACTTCCGAGTCGCTACGTATTCTTGGCTAGCAAGGGAAATACACCAAGTCAAAACTCAGCAGTATGTTTGGGTTTTCTTGGTCCGGAACCGAAGTCACACTCACCGATTGCCGTACTTGAAGACGGCAACTCTGCCGGTTGCAGCTTGGACCCAGAGCGGAATTCGTCATCTGTACGAGTCTTTCTCGGTCCTGAATCTATCATACGGTGGTGTACGGTCGCCACGCATCTGCTGGTGTGATCCTTCCCGGAAGATTATCATATCATATCATGAGGAAAGCTGAAAGCGAGTTTCAGCGTTCCGTGCTTTTATGAATCACACCTGTGGCCAGGTATCGGTGGTGCGCTCAATCCTGTGCTCAACCCCCTGCCTATTTATAATATATAGGACACTAGTACGCAATCTCAGGTACCTATTGTAGGTCCGATGAAATGCCGGGTGGTGTAGTTACTGTACTGCCAAATTGGTGCCATGTACGCATTGTATTGGAAGAGGCCTAGATACAGATATCTAGGCCATGGTCCCATAATCTGGACCTGGTACATAGCATTGCAGTGACGAAACAATGTGCCAGCTCATATGATATGGCATATTGATGATTGGACCGATCGGTGGCATTTTGTGTCCTACATGGTCTTCTCAGTACAGCATCGTCAACACGCGATGTTATAATGATAGCGGCCGGGGATACACCCGCGTGAATGCATCACAACCCGGGACTCGGAATTGGAATTTGGAGGCGACTTGTTATTGCCAACCAAACTAAGCAAACCGGATCAGCAAAGGCAGGGGCATCCAAGGAAGCTTAATTGAAATGCGTCCCTTTTTCCCGTCAGCGCGTCTCCGCGAAGAGCCCCTGTCACTCATTTCCCACCGTCGAAAAGACTTAAAAGACCTAGGGTGAAGGCATGATGTAGCATATCTATGCCCAGTTCTTGCCCGTCACAACACCCTCGAGGCGACTCGGACATTGTAGATCCAGCACCGGAAGATCTTCCTTGTATCCTTGGACCTTGGCACTGGTCGTATATACACCAGCACTTGCGCTCTTCCGCAATCCAGGCTGCAGGCTGCAGGAGAGCATCATGAACCGTAGGGCGGGTGGCCAAAGGCGTAAGTAGCTCGTGATCATGTGATCTTATCCGTCGTTTCTTCGTATCGTTTCTGATTTCGATTTCCTTGGTAAGTTCGATCCCTAGGAACGTTCGGCTTTCGTGTGGATACCTGTCCTTGGCATGGTGGCTACTTCCCAGTGATAGCCGTATCCGCACGGTGTATAGAGTGGAGCTGCCCTGCAACTACACCTCAGTCGCGCACAACATGATGGATACGTCCACTCCGCTCGTGCTATTAGAATTGGAGTGCAATATCTTTTGACTCGCCAAAAAGATATTGCTGCATGTGCTCTCAGCAGTCAGCACCGCAGTATTGAGCCACCTGGTTGACAGTTGTATGAGCACCTGACCCTTTGGTCTTTTCCACGCTGGCAAGGCTATGTCTCTTACACATTAATCATTACAGCCATGACTCCGGGGTAATTTGATTCTCAACACCACGTCCACGCCACAACAACCAGAGCAACTGAAGGATTGTGGCCACAGACCGAGATACCTCGAATGACGTAAAAGGGATTTTGCATATTCTATTTTTGTGCAGCCGTAGCCACAGCCGCGGCAAACGGCGGCTGACACGGTCACGTGAGGCCGATACGCGAGATGTCCAACTTTTGAACTTGGCCTGATCAAGTCTGAGCCCCGCTGAGTTCACTCCCTGTTTATTCAAGCCTGCATCCTTGCAGAGCTTTTTGACATGCTCCGCGCACATTCCTTACCACCCACACATGACCACTGCTTGCTTGCCCCACCTACATCGTCCGTTTCATCTCCTTCCTTCCCAATGCCTACGGTCCTCGTTCATCCACCAGAGGACGAGGCAATGCCTTGGTGCGCATTCGACGCCAGCCAGGAGAACGCAGAGCCAGAAGTGGTATACGCAACGCCTGAGATGGAGCCTCTCGAGGCAGAGCTGGATGACTGGCCCCAGGCCGTACATCCCTCCGCGGAGGATGCACCCGCATTCCACCGTTCACAAGCAATCAGCACTGTGGTCATGCCATTGCGTGGTGCTTCCCACGCTTCGCTCCCTGCAATCTCAAATCCACCAGGGCTCGCATCGATACCCGAGAGTCCAAAGCGGGCGAAGGAGAGGGACGACGACGACATCGTCGAAGTTATGAAAGTTCGCCGTGGAGAGGGCATGCTCGATGTCGCGTATGCGCACGGCTCTGTACCTGCGCTCAAGAGATCCAAGACGCTCCGCTCGCGAGCGGCGCAGGCTTTACGCTCGATCAAGAACGTCGGGAAGCCGCCGCGTATGCCCACGTTGGAACGTGTCCTTCCGGCGAAGGAGAATGAGCACGCTGTCAAGTCCAAGGCGCCTGCTCCCACACGAGCGCCGGCCGCTACGGACAAGCACCGCGCGAAAGCCCTATCCAACCCGACCCACTCGAGCATCCCGCGTCTGAAGAAGCGGGTATCACAGCCTCTGTCCAATCTCTTTGGTCGCTTCGAAGCCGCCCCAAACAATGCCTCGGATGTCGACACCGGTGTCGTTGGCGTTTCTCCGTCTCGTTCCGGAAGAGGCTTTCGGACCTTGCCGTACTCCCGCACCGCGTCGGCGTCTACTTCCGCTTTACAAATGTTTACGACAGACGAGCCTGTCGCTGTTCGTCCCACATCTCCGAGTTTCTCCCTCCGCGGCACCCGGCAGAAATTCTCGTTCGTCAGTCTTCAGTCCATATTCTCCGGGAATATGGCGAGCGCAAACGAATGCGAACCCGTGCCAGAGCCTCAACCGGCTGTAGCAAACCCCGAGGTAGATGACCCTGTACCGCCACCACGTACGGTGCAGACGCCGGTCGATGACGGGTGGGACTCTGGGGAGGACTATGATTCACCACGGCGGCATGCCCCCGATCCTGGGACGGTGCGCAGCAGACATTCGGATGATGAGAGCTCCTTACCGGAGCAGGAAATCAGCTTTGAGATGCGGCTCAATTCTTTGCACTTTGACTCTTTCAGTTTTGATGCGGAAGCATTTGCGTCGCTCGATTGAAAGGAACGGCGCTGCGAAACTTGTCTCTTGGGCGGTCATCATCTCTTCATGCATATGTACAAATATCATCGTTGTCACAAACAAACCCATATGACTCAATTCTCCTTTGGTTTTTTTTTTCTTTGCCTTTACTGCTCTGCAAAAGTTCACGTCCTGCTCTCTCCTGATCCTGATTGTTATCGCTGTTTTGAAGTTTTACGATGCATGTGATGTTCACGCTGTCGTCATGCTTTTTTTTATTCTATTGTTTTCCTGTCTGCTATTGTGTCGCTCTCGTCGAATCAATAAATTATTCATGCGGCTGGCTGCACCACAATAGGAATGCGTGTCGTATGCATTGTTTGATAGATATATGTGGGTCTTTCCTGATCAGATGACGCGCATCGGCGCTGTTCGAATCCTCCGAGTTCTGTTGCTAGGCCTACTGTATGGGCTGTGATCACTGTAAAGTTCCTGGAACTAGGATAGGATGCATGCGAGGGCGTCATCGTGATCCATCCAGGAACGGACTCAATACCGTGAGGATTAGCGCCCGTATGGCTGTAGACTGGAGCCCTCTGCTGGGAGGACTGTATGTAGATGAAGTTTGTAGATGTACTGTAGTTATTAGAACCTGTACAGCTGTTATTGACAGCTGGCGTCAGGCATAGTCAGGTCCTATCTCAGTATGTGGCGCTACGCGGTCTTGTACCACTCTTGTACACCCCTTTCGAAAGATTCTGTTCACCAGGACATCCCAAGTTGAGATACAAAGTAAATAGAGTGTGCTATCGATACTAGTATCTGGTATATGTGAAGAAAGGACCATCATGAAATGGGCGCCCGGGCCTCAATAACAATTACAACAAAATAAGTCCAGTATCAAGCACGGAGATGATGCACCCGGGAACCGGAATAGAGAAAAAATGTAGTTATCTTACGGCGTTTTACAGCATCTGTTTTCGAAAGATGTCGGGGCCGTCTCGGAAATGATCGATCTTGTGGGGGCCTCGCCACTGCCAACAAGAGCCAACAGCTTGTTCCCGACCCCCTGTAGATTACGTCCGTATAGCCCGACGTACGGGTTTTACATACCATACCCGCTTTGATACGGAAATGGACATTATCAAGGCGCGGCACATCAGGTATTTCCGGTCATCATCGATGATCAGACGGAATAAGCATAACAACTCCCCTAATCAGGTCTGTCCGGCCACCAGCACTTAGCTAGTGAACAGCAAATCAGATTCGACGCTGATGCCCAAAGGGACCGGGCTCGGAGATCGGAGCAGGTGGGCAGTGTCCTAGTGGCAGCCTCGGCACAGCACCGGCATCTGAATTTCAGGAGCCACGAGGACGCCGCCAGGCGTCTGGACGTGCCCGGGACGACCGGACATTGGCACCCACATAGAACTCTGTCATAACCCATACCCATTTTTTGGCACTTTTTGGACAGCACAGCCCAGGTGATGGAAGACAAGAACAACCTTCATATTTTTTGAGTACATTTTTGAGACTATTTTCAACACTTTTCATTGCCCTTCACAACACAAGCCTTGGCTGTGTGGCTGCCCAAAAACAATAGTATGGGTTATGACAGGTTCTCTTGTTTAGGATGCTCGAGTCCTAGGTTGTGCACAGGTTCGTTTTTAATTTCCAATTTCCGAGCTTGACCATACTCCATACTCCGGGGAACTTTAGCATCAACACAAGAGTGCATACAATCTATCTCGAATCCCATCCTCCACTGATTCACCTTCCGGATTGTTCAAGTCAAGGCCTATTCGTAGCCCTTGCTAATGGTAATTATGGCTTACAAAGCCATGTATGAAACTAAAGCCAAGCGCAAGCGCGGGCTGGTTAAACATTGAACGTACACAAGCTCAACAAACAAAATACATTCCCAGTCTACAAAACGAAGGTAGAACAAAACCGTCAAGAAACCAATGAGATATAGAAGGCTAGAAACATAATACTTCGCCAACTACGCTATCTAACATACCGTAGACTACGAATTGGAATCACGCATAACTAGTGCTCTGCACCTATACTGATTCCGCAGCTCCATTCGACTTGGCACCGCCAGATCGTGCCGATGGCACCTTTTCGGGCAAAAAAGGTAATATCACCGGACGTGAATGGATGGGCGGGAAAAAGCAACGGCCCAGTCCCTGCAAGGGTGCCTCAGTAAGTTGTCAGCCCCAAATGAAAAAATACCCACATAAATGAAACCTCCCAGTCCAAAGGCCACTACGCCTTCGATGAATACCCTGGCGGCGCGCGCCCATATCCCAGGAGCAGCGATGTTGCAGGGATCATGCATCACATAGGCAGTAGGAATGCCAGCAAGGTACCAGAGGAACAGGGTTGTTAATCGATGCCAATCTGGACCTTGAGGGATGTTATGACCAGCCAATTCATCCAAACTGTCGTTCAGGCAGGCACAAATCAGGAGTTTGTAGTGCAGGAGAACGGGGGAAACCGCACTCTAGCCTGAACAGATGGGAAGGAAGGGAGACCACGGATAAGCAAATGGCCGCATGCCAACTGATGTACCACGTTGCAATGGGCCAACAGATTTCCCACTCCGTATAGGAGGGGTCCGATGGGCTTTGATCTTGAGTATCTTTGAAGGTGACTACGGTGTAGAGGCAAGTCTGGGGAGTCGGTTAGAGGGACGAAGACGAAAAGCCTCGAGAAATCATGTAGTACCAGAAACAAGAAAGTACCTTTGATACCAATCTCAGCGGTTGGCATATCACGGGAAGGGCACTGGGGGGTGAAAATGGAACAGGGTGCTTTTTGAAGTTTATATTTATATTTATGTGGCTAGGCGCTGCTGTCTTTGTTTCACCGCAGCAAATGCGGCAACGAGCTCACACAGCCCCTTGGCTGTGCTGTAGGGTGATCAATATCCCGGTGTGCACGGTGCACGGCCACTAAAGATCTGAAATAGGATGAGCACCGGCTGCCAAATTACCGGTACAAATTATATCGTCCCAAGTCCCGTAACATGGCAAATTGAGTTTGAGTGTTCGGGTCTCTACGAAGAATAAGTACTGCTATTCCCATCCTTATATCACTTCGCCCATATCAGATTATGACGCTTATATGATATATAAGCCTGACTCTACTGCTTTGCTCGTGTGCTCCTCCTTTCTAGGAAAATGTGGCTATGACTCACTCGTCAACTTCACCGTCTTCATGAGACGCCATGGGGATCTTGCGTAGCTCTCTTTCTCGTCACGCTTCTGTTCCTTCACCTAAGAGTTGGTAACTCACTCTCACCGAGAACGTCAACCTGAGCATAGCCTTCCAAAGACAGACTTTCCTGAGTACTTGCCGTGGGTCTATTCTCCACCGGGTGCTCCAGTTGCCCTATTCATTTCTTTTGTACTTTTCAAATGGTTCATGTACATACTATTATCACGGTCCCACAAGCTCAGACTCATTCCTCGACGCCCTTTGATAGGAATTGGACTACATGTGGGGTTGAGATGAGTCGGCGATATATCCATCAGTATATGTGGGCGCATGCGACCTCGAAAGGAAAGGTTACTGGAGACGGTGTATAGCCAAGACTGAAGTAGTTTAGTACTTCTCCGAAAGGACTGTAATTCGTAGATTAGTGACGACAAGATGGAGTTCACGGCGGGACCGTTCTTACTTAATGTGACTAGAGAGGTCCATCCAGTAAACGGATGACTAGAGCACGTGAATGAATGAGTCAAGGTCTTCGGAACATGTCCAGTTGACTGCACCTTCTTTGGCCCTGGCCTGTATTGGCGTCGTACTGTTCCCAGACGTAATCCGTACGTTCGTACTCCTTCAATCAAGTCAGACAAGTGGAGATACGAACACAACAAATACGGGCTGTACGCACCTTGAAAACGTTGTCGATCACATTCTGGCGGAGTTCTGCGTAGATCGATCGAGCCTTTTCCTGGTAGGGT
>QLOT01013617.1:0-17629 GCA_003313875.1 Russula aff. compacta | reverse complement strand
TACGCATGAGCTGTCGCAAGTCCGCAAAATCGTACGCGCGGTCTTTTGCATTCTGTGTGGCTTTCAGATTACATAATGTTTTCCTAACAGTTTGAGGGTCTGTAGGGGGTGAGGGCAGCGCAGAGGGAGGTAATGGGAGAGGAGCAGGTGGAAGGCCCGGGAGGTGCGAAAGGGACTCGAGTAAATCCTGGGTTTCCTTTTGCCGCCGCAACTCATTGGCTTGGATTACCTTGAGTGTGCGGATTTGGATAGAGAGCTGCCAAAACGGAGAGTGTTAACTCGGACACCTCCGCATGGAAGGAACACCCACCCCAAACATATTGAGTGCATCATTGAGGACAGCATCACAAGAAGCGATGCTAATCAAGATCTCATCACGTTTCAGGTAACGCTTGAGGAAAGGGCGGTGTCCCAGTTTTGTGAGGAAATGGAGAACTTCTGTAAATGCCCTATACACTTATCAGAAATGATTTATAAAGTGGAGCTGTGGCCGCACTCATTGAGTTTTGCGATAGGTGCATGGAGCTCCTCAGCGACGGCATAACCCGCGTCGACAATTTCTTCGCGAACGCTTATTAGGATGTCTGCGCAGCGTTCAGTCAAACGCAGAGACGCGAGACGATTCATCTAATAAAGTGCGGGTCAATATCCTAGATCGTACGAAGGGGACGCTCAAGCAGAACTCACCTCAACCATATCAATTGACTCCCATATACTCAATAAGGTGCGTGCGGCAATTTCCAGACCGGGGATCGGGACAAAGACCAAAAGATCAATGCCGGCAAAGAGCACCTCGTGGCCAATGCATGCGGCAGTGCCGAGGACGCTGGCGATGGCCTCTATGGCACGCTATGGGCATGTTAGTGAAGGCTAGAAGAGATCGGGGCTGGTCGACGTACAGAACGAGTATGATTGTAGGCTTCCACCTGCTCAGAAGGTACTGTGCGCTTGCGTTTTGACTCCGCCGCCCATGGGCGAGGAGAGTGTAGCTGGTGGGTCCACCATGTGGACCCAGGAAGGACAGGACCCGCGTTGTCTGGCTCATGGCCACGTTGAGGGGATGTTCCGCGAGAGGGACTGCGAGAAGTGGATCGGGGGCGGAACACCGACGAAGCAGCACCAGGCGTATCAGAGGCAAAGGCAGGGTGTGGAAAGCCTAATCCCGCGCTCGACAGAGGGACGGCGGGCGCTGACGTGACACGTGATATGGGGATCAATGCATCGCGCTCGGCGGGTGATGGGTCATGCCCAGCGAAGGAGTGTAAACGAACGCGTCCTTCTGCTGCAAGCGGTGGAGTGGGGAGGAGTGAGGTGCGTGAAGGGGGAGTTGGTGAGGAGGATTGGGACCGTGAGTGAGGATAGTAAGGATTGAGTGGTGAAGATGTGCGTGGGGCAGACGAAGGGTCAGGACTCGGAGAAGTTCTTGCGGGTGTACTCGTATGAGGTGATGGAGGTGATGGCGCACCCTTCGTCCCAGTCGAGCTTGAAGAGGACGATGAACGCGATGATTCATGTGTGCTCATGATAAGCTTTCTGTTGGGTGTGATTTAATTGTGAGGTACCCCGAAAGGCTATTCTATATATGCTGCATCATGATCAGTCCACAGCCTACTTCACCGAGCATGTGTCCGTGAGCGACGTACGTGACTGAGCCACCATCAACAACGGTCAAATGAAGCACCACCAGTCAGTGCTCTTGGTTGACAACCGAAACAATAATGGTCCGAAAATTACGGGAGACCAGCGCTGCGCAGCGAACCTGAGTCAGGGAGTAGAGCTCCCGCTCAAACAGGAAGGCAATTATAGGCTCGGCCGTGAGAACGCCTTGCACCTGCAAGTCGGCTGTTCGCTAGGGACGTCGGCTAGTTGGCCTCCCTCTCAGCCTCCCCGCTGCCCTCCGGAGGGAAGCTTGAGATGGAACATGGCTTGCACAAGGTCCTAAAGACGTGATTGCACATCGATAACGAGGCCACGTGTACCCATTTCCACAGGGTTTCCACAGGAACCCTAACCAGCAAGCAACGAGTGTACAACGATTGATGTCGGCCAGGTTGTCTTTCGAACCTTCATAGGGAAGCGTACATACCGCGAGCAGACGTCGGACCTACCAGCAGTTCTGCCCACTGGCACCGATGTCCGATCCGGTAACTCGGAAAGTGGTGTGACCGTCAGCCAGCCCGAATATACCCATTGGACCGACACCGACAACTGCGTCCCAAGTACACCATACCATCAGACAGCCAGCATTAGTCCCTAAGCACGGCAAGTCCAAACGTGCAGACTCCACCGTTTGCGTGGAGTTACTCCACCTAGCGATGACATCGCTTAGGCTATGGTGCTGTGGCGTCTAGCAACAGACCTCCCCTTCCGGAGACATGATTAGGGGCACTAGGCCATGTGTTGACTAGGTTGTTCCCTGACTCGTCTAGTTTTAATCCTGGCGGCGAGGAACTCACGCGACCTCACCTAGACTCCTGAGAAGGCTTCGTTCCGGGAGATGCTCTACCCGTGACCGGTTGCGAGGAGTATTCAAGCAACCACCGGCACAGACTGTTCCATTCTTGCAGGAACACACACGTAGCACACACCGTGTGGGCTGCTTGTCTGTTGCCTCGCCCACCTTAGACTACATATAAGGCATCACCGTATCATGCGTCCCCAGAAAGTGCGCAAAATACACTCGTGGTGCACAGAGATAGCCACAGGATACCCCTGTCTCGATGGATTTCCCCGGCTGCTATTCACTCGGAAGCCCGGAATGGTACTCCGTGGAAACTACCATCCCGACACCTTTTTCAGCATAAACGGCCTTACTTGCAAGGGTTTAGTATAATTGTACTGCGATCCGGATTTGTACCACAGCACCAGAGCACGTGCTTGCAGCGCAAGTGAAAGTACAGACATCGACCGAAATAAGAAAATGCCCTCGATCGCATGTTCCGCCGATTCAGTAACAGAGTATCTAGTACTAATACCGCGGCCCGCGGCTGGTGATCGTGCCCGAATTCAAATCAAGCGTGTGCAGTGCATGGGGTGCATGGGCACTGTGATTTCCATAGTAGTCATGATGATATTTTTTGCGCTCCGTGTCTGCTGAGTCACAAATCGAACGAAAGTACTGTAAATGTGCAACGGGAGGAATCAGTTACCGACGCTGCTGTTTCTTCTGCGGAAGCTTAGCAGCACAGTTACTAGGCGCCGATCGGCGGAAGGCCTCGACTCGGAACGGGGCTGTCCGGCTCTGGTTCAGATTTGCGGTCGGAAGGGAATTCTAAATATATACCTTCGCTCATTGTCGTGCCGCCACCGCCGGCGCGCCGTCCCAATGGTTGTAAATATCCCATAATTATTGGTGGCACCAACATAACCTAGGTCGGGTCTTTGGGAGCGAGTTCCAGTTCCACGCCGCCCCTAGCTGATTATTCTCTGGCCTGTTGAGTCGGCAGCCTCGACTGAGAATAAACGCCGCCGGCATTCCGGTTGGTGGTTTACCTACGCGCGTTGCTGGTCTGAAGGTTAACAGTGTAGCTCTTGGGCTGCAACTGCCCGATCACGATATAACAGATCACCCGAACCCGGAATCGACAAATCAGGCACATGAATCGGGAAATGTTAGATTGAGAAGAAGCAAAAGAGATTGAGATATTGACAGTTGACAGAAACATTGCCTGGGTGGGGGGTATTAGATCCGCAGCAGACCCCTGGGTTCAAGGTGCAATGGGTTAAAAAATGTACGACTGATCATGACTTTTTCAGATAACCACTCGAAGTACCACATGAAACACCAGGAGCACTACCAGTCGTTTGTGGCGACTCGACGAGCAGGCAAAACATTAATATGCGGTGATGACAGAACCAAGCGGCACAACGCGGTATCAGCACCCAGTAATGACAACCCTCTCAGGGGAAAAGTACCCTCTGGTCGGAACAACTGGGAAGGCAGGACCATTATACTCGGCGGAGTATGGGATAGGGAAATGCAGTGCCGCCTGCAGGGGCGCTGAAACTTGAGGACAACTGTTGCCGCATGCGGTCATCATCGACCGCCAATATGAGCTGAACGCACATACGGGTCATATTGGAACTAGAGGCCTGCGGATCCCCGTCGCCGTGGTCCAGTGACATCTATGTGGAGACCATCTTCGCAGCCCCGGGCTGCATTCCGATGAAACAGGCCATCAAGATCAAGTAATCTTGCTGGTGTGAAATGAAGATTACACACATAAAAGTTTCCAGAGCCCGTTGAGGAGGCACAGGAGAACCGTACGATCGGCGTGCCAAAGCTAAGCTCAGAGGACCGCCCCACTATGGAATAAGCATTGAGTGGCACCCCTACCGGGTAAGGGTGCCACTTGCTTACCTCGTTGTGATTTGCTGATCCCGCCAGCCTGTTGCAGACCTACAACGATCGTGGCGATGTAGAAAATCCATTTAGCACGGGAAGATTGACAATTGACAGTGGCACACAAGTTGGTGGAAAGCACAAGGGGCCCCGATAACTCCTGTTCTCGGGCCGGAATTGCGTGTGCACCGATCCAGCGTACAGTATCACGCCACACCCAACTCCTTGATCAATGCGGGCGGTGGCTGGCGTTACGATTCATAAGCCTTCCGAGCTGGCCAGTTTGTGTGATGAATGAGAGGAATGAGGCCTAATGAGGCCCTGTACAGGTGGTAACTGCACATGGCGGGATACCTAGAGAGTAGAGCAAAGTGTGGAATTTGCCAATATAGACCACTGGGAGACTGAGAGGCACACGTCTAGGCGAAAGTATGATCGCACTAACATGAGAACAGCGTTTAGATAAGACTGTGATTGGGGATTGAAACATACAGCTGGGGACAGGGACAGGAAAATATTTTATGACAGCGGAACATAACATCATGATCTTACCAAGCTTTTATGACATGATGCCCACTGTCCAACGATGGATGCAGTGTGGTCACTATACTCCATGTGGCCTGGTCTCCGGTTGTTTCCACATTGTTCCTCATTGATAGATGCCAGTGGAGCTCACGATGGGTAGTGGAAATAAGAAGCGCAAAGCGCCACCTCTACAGTAATAAGAAGACGGCACGTGAGCAAGCGAGACGCGGAAAGCTGATTCCGCGAACAGGCCAGGCCCTACACCACTACAACAGCATTCAGGATGATACTCCGTAGCTCTAACAACTGAAAGGGCCTTTTTAGGTAGGTACTGTACTTTGCTACTTTTATGGTCTTTTTACGTGTTGATGAAACTTATCAATCACGCAAAGGCAAAGAGATTGTAGCGTGGTCACAGAAACCGCGACAAGAGACGATGTGTAACTAGTGAGGGCAGAACTTTCAAGGTCGGGGCCCGTTGAGGCTGTTCGTATTTTCCTTTACAGCATGATAAAATCAGACTCAAGCTTCCAAAAGGCCAGGGCTAAGCGTGGGGTAACGTAACTTATTACACCACCACCATGGTCCCAAAGGGTGTTAGGTTCTGCCGTGAGCTACAGCGGATGCGTACCAAGTCAAAGATGAAAAAAATGGCGTGTTCCCACTACTGTGTAAAAGTCATGGTTACTACTCGGATGGAAACTTGGTTTCCATCAGCCTAGTGCCACAACTAATGTTCAAAGCTCTTGGCTGTGTACCTGTTGCGACCACCGTCACTGTGCTAATGGCGGACTGATCCCGGCTCATGATCTTCGACGCAGTTACAGAGCCTCACTTGCGCCCGCGCCCATCCAACCGACCAGATGACTAGAGACGCGAATACCGGAGTTGCATCACAACACTAATGTCCTTGCCATGTGTACCGGTTCCATGTTACTGGCGGCTGACTGAATAGAGACTCCAAAAGAAACCAAAAGTATTCTAACAGCAAGGCCCGGGCCTGCATCATCTGATCCGTTGGTAGGCGCTGTAGCTACGACCCCGCAGCGAGATGCGAACCAGGCTACAAGTATGAAAATAGCTCAACCCCAAGCATGGACTTGCAAAGACCGAGTAGATGCGGAACGTGATTTTCTGTTCTGTGCTGGTATGGAGCTGTTCTTACAATTTCATATAAGGTGGAATGGCCCCAGTCTGTTCATCCAACGTGCCAGCAGTTGAGAGCCTTTCAACGCTACCCCCAACCAACTCGCAACACATTCATCATGTCCTCCCTGTCCAAGCAGATTGCAGCCCACCCCTTCTTCACTGCAGATGTCAGTGCCCTCCCATTTGAGGAGCGCATTGCCCTCGCCTACCAACGTGCCCAGCTCATTCTCCGCACGTACAGTGAGTCGTTCCTATGATGAAACAAAACGGTCGCTGAGAGTGTATCATCTCGCAGACTTGACTGCAGAGGATGTTTTGAAGATGACCCCAAAGTTCTGGGAAATGCATTTGGACCCCATCATTGCGCTTGATTATGGCCTGTTCACCATCCTCGCCGCACAGATCAACCTGACTGTCGGCACCCTCGCCCGCTATCTCCACAACCGCCCTGACCTCGAACCACTGGTCAACTCTCTTCTGAAGGGTGACACTATCGGCATTTACCTTCTTACCGAGCGTGGTCATGGCCTGGATGCCCTCAACATTGAAACTACCGCCCACCAACAGGAAGATGGTAGTTACGTTCTGCACACTCCTCATGAGGAAGCCACGAAGTAAAGAAGACACCATACTCACAGGCGTTGCGGATTTTGACTATACGTCCCATACAGGTTCATGCCCGCCTCCAACCCCACCTTCGGTATTAACAAGGTCGCACTCGTTATGGCACGTCTGATCATCAGAGGTGAGGACAGGGGTATGCGCCCCTTCATTGTCCCCATCTGCAACACTCGCGAGCCCTTCCCTGGTATCACCTCTATCCGCCTTCCCTTTCGCAGCGGCGCCTCTCCTCTCGACTTCTCGATGACGCGTTTCAACCAGGTCAGGTTGCCCCCGACCGCCCTTCTCAGTGACACTCTCGAGGCTCCCAGGGACGCTCGTGCCACTTGGTGGGACACCCTCTGGCGTATCCCAATCGGCTCACTCGTTGTTACCGCCCCCAACGTTTCCGGCCTCAAGCACACCGCCTACATTGGTGGCACCTACTCTCTCCGTCGCACCATCGCACCTCATGGCGAGAAGATCCCAATCTTTTCTTTCCCTACACAGCAATGGTCCGTCCTTCATCCCGTGGCATCGGCTCGCGTGCTCGAGGCATGGTACCGCGAGGTTGCTCCTGTCGTCGCCGACCCCAAAACAACTCACTCGATCAAGCACGGTCTTTCCGTCTTGGTAAAAGCGACCGTCATCCGTCAGAGCATGGAGTGCGCCCACGAGATGGCCGAGCGGTGTGGTGCTCAGGGCACATTCGACACCAACTTCATTTCACGCCACAAGGTGGAGTATTTCCTTGACCTGTGTGTCTTCATAACGTCGTGTTGATGCCGGTATCAACCAATAGGCCGACCTGAACAGCGTCATCATTGCTGAAGGTGATGTCCTTACGCTGTGCATTCGCCTCTGGGGTGAGCTCGTCCTCGGACGCTACAAGCTCCCGATCCCAAAGGCGAAGGAATTTCTCCTCGCCAAACACGCGCATGCCCTCCTTGACTCGGGTCGCCGGACGCTGCGCCGCGTCTCCGGAGGTCATCGCTCTGAGGCTGCCGAGTACGAGCTCGTCCCCGAGTCCGAGCGCTCCGTAATCGCTCTGGGCCACGCGTGCGCCTATTCCGCCGCAAAAAGGGCGGGCGTGCTCAAGGTCTTACTCGATTTGTACGAATGCGCGGCTATCCGCGACGACCCTGCCTGGTTTTCCGAAAATGTCGGCCTCGGCCGCGAGGCACAGCGCCAGAAGGAAAGTGCGGCGCTCCGCGAGGCTGCGCCTGACGTTGAGAAGCACTTGGAGGACCTGAATATCAAGCATGCTGTGCGTGCTTCCATCGTTAGCGACGCGGCTTGGCTCGGCCAGGTATCGCGCATGCCCAAGTACAAGGGCAACGCACAGAGCGGTATTCCTGGAGTTACACCTGGCACAGACGGCGCACGCCTCTAGAGGACTCGTGAAATAAAATTGTCATCGTCACGACCCGAGGTTTCCTGGTTTCGGGAGTACACTTACGAACATGTAACTGTAATCCTTTAGGCAGATGAAAAGAATAGACCTCCCGCAACTTGAGCTTTGATCATGTCAGCGGTTGCCCGCTCCGCATTGGCTCAGGCTGTAGCCCGGGCCTTATAGATGGTCAAGAACCTTTGGTCAGGGGTGCTTTAGCTACCTTAGAGAGGAGAAAGTCACGAGACAAGCCGTGAGAGTGGGAGTTCTGAACTGAACTTCACTTGCGCAGTAACTGACGCCCGCATCACCGAGAACAACACAAACGACAGCCCAGCACTACAGTATAACAAAGGGAAGGGGCCTCTATCTGATCAGCGGTATCTGTAATTTATGCTACGTCCGATGGACGTCTGACGAGACGCTGATACCCCCTTGTAGTTAGCCGCAAGAAAAACAAGACAAAAGGCCGGGTGGGCTCGTTATAGGCTCTATCTGGATCTGGCGAACGACAAGTTACTCACCGGGGATTTGTGGTCTAACGTGACATTAGAGGGACGGGGCGAGGCGACCACACACGCTGGCCGTCGCTTCCCGAACTCCATTCGCGTTATTACGTCCCCCAGGGCGAAAAGGAATGGGTCCGAGCCATTTCTGCGCTCCCAACACGTGGATTGGAGGCTGTTGCTGCCTGACGCGCGCGCACTATCATTAGTGCGACTCGGTGGGAAATGTGGCTCTTTCCATGGTCTAATGGCCGGGCTTGACAAGGTGCTGATGACACGCTGATGCTTCAGCATGCATCATGACTGGACCAAGCGCTACCGCGCCTTGCTGCATCAGCGGCGCGCCGCTGAAAAAAAAAAAAAAAACTTTTCGGAACTGCCCAAGTGGTTTTACTGTAGCCGCCAGAACAGAATGTGGCTTTGCCTTGTTTTTTTTCCACTTTGCAAAACTGATTTGCTGTGGCGCAGAAAAAAATTTCCGAGTAGGTTTGATACTCTGTAAAGTTGAGCCCGCGTCCCTAAAGGCCCCGGGCCAATGTCGGGTATCATTCGGTAACCTAATGACGACGCAAACGTGCGCGACCCTGACAATTCGGGGCTGGGATCGAGCGCCGCCGCCGCGCGCCTCGGCCCCTCTGCTAATGCCGATTCCGTAAACTCCACTTCAACCGATTCAGCATTCGTGTTATTGGGAGACTCTGCAGCTTCAGATCCCTCTGGCTTGGCAAAACACCGATTATAAAGAGTCCAGATGATCCAAGGGAACTGCTGCTTCTCTTTCGTCCACCACCCATGTCGTATTTTATTCGGCTAAACTCTCCGGGTCTGGTCTGGCTCCCCGTCACGTTCCTTCTTCAAAGATCCAGAACATGAATTGTCCAGCAACTAGACTCGTAATAAAATGGACCTCTTACGGACCGTAGGCGAGGAGTGAGCCCATGGATGTTGTCAGCCAGCCTTGGCATGGATTACTGATCGCAGATGATTTGACCGTCTTTTCCTTATCTCTGGCTGTCGCAACACAATACAAACAACCGCTGAGTAGCCGCGTTTTGACGGGGACACGTGACCCTGCGGATGAAGGCTGTTATTCGGTTCTGTGCATCGCAAAAAAAGGCTATGGCCACGAAGATCATCAAGAGGCAGCGAAAATAGGATTGTCGTGACTATACATAGGGGCTAAGAATACAAATTATAATACGCCCTAATAAATAAACGGTGCCAATATCGTCCCAAATGTGTACCGTTGTGTGTTGCGTGAGGACCAACCAGCGAAGGGGTGGCCGGTACCGTCTACCTAAAACCCGAAAAGCTTCTTCTTTGGTGGCGGCTCGATCATCCCTTCCAGCGCCTGCGGATGGTGGCTGTGCGTGCGGGGAGAAACGGGGGGGAGCCAAGGTTCATCCTCTAGTTCATCTACCTCATCATCCTCACCGTCCTGTGCGAGCTCCACTAGGCGCTCCTCCCGCTTCACCAGCGGCGTCCACCGCGGATGCAGGCGGTATGTGCTTGCGGACGGCGTTGATTCACCGTCAGACTCGCCGTGCATCGCCATGGGGGATGAGGGTGGATCGAACGGCGGGGACTCATCCCGGACTTGATGATGGGAAAAGCGGTTCTGTGGATGGTGCCAGTGCGTAGTCATGGGAGCGTGGCGCGCCTGAGGCGGTGGCGGTGGCGGAAAGACGCCACGAGAGTGGGGCGACGATTCTCGGCGCTTGCGACCGTTGATAATAATAGCGTCTTTTGTCGATATGACGGGCGAGGGCTGTGGTGTGCGCAGGGATGCGGAGCGTCTTCGCGTCCAAGAACTAGGCTCGCCGGGCGTGGAGACGAACCGCGAAGCGACGACCGAGGCGGGAGCGGACGACGCAACGTGGGTAGACTCGAACGCGGCGGCGAGGTCAGCGGCGTCGGAGGTCTCAGATACCGAGACGGTTCGCGAGCGGGAGGAGCTGCTGCCGGCGCCGCCACAGCCAAACGCACCGCCGTCTCCTGGGAGTCTGCTCACTTCGTCGGAGCCATCGACGCTGATGCTTTTGCGGCGTCCGCGCTGTCGCTCTCGCTCTATGCCCTGCCACATCTCCTCGGTGACGCCGAAGCGCTCGCGGCACCGTCGCTCGTGGCGCGCGCGCGAGTCCGGTCGAGTCAGCGGTTTGTGGCATATGGCGCATGGCGATGGCTGTCCGCCATGTCTAGCGGTCTTGTTGAGGTGTCGGGAGAGGTCGCGCGGGGTGCCGAACTGCAGGTTGCACTCCGCACACCTGTACTTGGCGTCATTCTCCGGGTCCTGCACTACCATTCGGTGCGCGATTTTGTGGAAATAGAATGAGGACGGGGATGGATAGGAAGGGGAGGGGATGGACGGGCCAAAATGGAGGATAGTGGCATGTGGGAGGAAGAGCTTATAAGGAGGAAACAAGGACAAGGGATGCGCGCCACATTCAAGTGAACTGAACTGCTCTGGTGTGATTAGGATACAGTAAGCTTCCGGGTGCGAGTTTTGTGGCCCGAGCGGCAGCCTGAGGCCGATTTGGATTTCGCATGGACCATAGCAAGTGAGGGGGCCTTGGTCAAAAAGCCGTGTCCTTGGTGTCCTGGTCCTGGCTTGGTTCGATCCGTGCCTGCCGTGAGGCCCCCCTTTGTGATGAACAGTGTACCCGGATCATGCGGCGTACTCGATGTACACCGCCTCTTTGTACTCGCCTCGCCTTCTTATCGGATCTGCCCTTTGCGGTGAGTTGCGTGCGCGCTTTTTGGTGTACCGTACCAGGTCTGGACCACAATCGGTCTCTTTCTCATTCTTCTTATTCTCATTTTCTCCGGTGTGGCGCACGGCCCGGCCGCCGTCAATTTTCTGGACAGAGAGGAGTGGATTTGATTTACGTATGTGGATGTGGTGCGGTGCAGTGTTGGTCTCTCTCTTGTGTTGCCATCAACTCGAGTTGATCATTATATTGTCTCCGTCCATCCTTCAGATATTCCACACACACTTTAACCTGCAACATCCATTTCACTTACCGAAAGTTTCTCAGTGCCTGGCCTGGCGCCAATTCCTGTCTGATCCCGCTATCATCGCGTGCCGCAAAGCGTGTTGGACGTCTGCTTTCCTATCACCGCCTGTGAGCCTGTACCCTAGAATTACCCCCGTCTCCCTCGTACCTTCTAGACGTACAAACCCCGTATTGGTCCATACCTGCATAGCTAATACTCGCTCCAGGCGCCCTCCACGCGGTGCAACCTTTTCGGCCTCTTTTCGGCCAGCCTTCAGGCCACCATTTCGGAACCAATAATCCGTCAACAAGGCCTCCACGAGGGCTCTTTCCCTTGTCGTTTGAGTTTTGGGTTTTCAGTCTCTGGTCAGAATGTGCGTTGCGTGTACTACCGATGTCCAGGTTATTGACCGCACCACCCCTACCCAAGCTGCCCTTTGCCTTATTCAGCATCCCTCCGCTTTCCTATGCCTTCTCGACCACCGGTACCCGCAGGCAACGGGGCTCCCATCCTCGATGATCTCTTCGCCACTCTTTTCTCTCCTGCCACTCCACCGGCATCGCCTGCTCCATTTGCATCTTCCTCCTCCATCTTTTCTCTCTCTGCTTCCAACCCCCGCCCGCGCGGAGGCTCGATCACCGCGGTTAGTCCAGCCGACTCTGACTTTGGTGCCTTTGTCTCTGTACCCGCGTCCGAACACCCTCTCGCACAACTTTCATTGGGCGAGGCAAGTCCCTCACGGCCACTCCCAGGGCATTCCTTGAGTGCCAGTACCGGATTCTTCGCCGAAGCGCGGGCGGCAACAGCGCGTAATCAACAGGGATTTCTCGCGGAACTGTTGGAACATGAAGACGATCCCATGTACTGGCATGAGCACACATCACCGTCACCATCTGTATCTGCATCCGCCGTCCCATCGGATACCACGACTCCGCAGCCCCTGCAACCACAGCCGAAGCCGACCTCAGACTCAGTAGTCGATCTAATGGGCGCGGTGCTCGAACCGGTCAAGGCCGTAGCAGAGACTGCTCTCGTTAACCCGTTACTCGACGCTCTCAACGAGGCCACTTCCGATGACTCATTTGCCCTGCCTCTGCCCCGAAAAAGATCTACCAGTGTCATCCCACGTCGATCAGCTCCTCCTTCGCCCATCGCCAGATCGCCTTCTCTCCCACCTTCCCCTTCGCAACCGATTCCGCCGATACTAACGCGAGTGGATTCGACTTCTACCTTTTCATCCGCGTCCTTACCCTCCAAGTGGATGTCGTCTTTCCTCACCTACCGCGGTCCATCGCCGTCCGCCAGTCCGCCAACTCGACATGGACCAGCTCGTGTCGACATCACACATGGGTCTCCCTTTGCAGCTTCGCCATTCGTGCCTGCCAGCGGTGCCCCCGGGTTCGATGGCGACCGCGCGTGGAACAAGGGCTTTGATCTAGACGCTAGCAATGGGGCCGGTTCCCCGGAGCGACGTGGAGTGCAGCTCCTCGGGCGCAAGGAAAGCACGCGCGTGGTGCTGGGGCACTCTCTGGCTGATGCGGTACGCCCTGTCACCTTTTTGCCCTTGAAGGAAAGCAAATGATTCTCAATGCTGATTTGGTTAGCTCCGCTCACGCCTTCCCCCACGTGCCCGCCTCCCGCAGTCGTGGACGTTACTCTTCAGTATAGACCAGCATGGAATCTCGCTGCATACGCTCTACACTCGCTGTAGCGGCCACACGGGTGGTGCACTGCTTATCGTGCGCGACGCTGATGATCAGTGCTTTGGCGCATGGGTAGCTGATGGGATACACGAGGGACACGGGTCGTATACCGGTTCTGGCGAATCGTGTGTGGCCCCTCGTTCACTTTGGGGTGGATAGCTGACTGTGCCCCAGGTTCTTATGGAAGGCGCAAGGCGATGATGGGGTACGAGTGTTCAAGTGGACTGGGAAAAACGACTATGTCGCGCTCTGTGAGCCCGAATCGATCTCTTTCGGTGGAGGGTGCGTACTCTCTTGTGCTCGCGGGGGCCCAATATTGGCGTGTACTGACTGTTCTTTCTTTGCGGCGTGCCATCCACAGAGACGGGCACTACGGGCTATACCTTGATGAAACGCTTTACGCAGGGTCCTCCGCCCCTTGCCCGACGTTCGACAACGACCCTCTTTGCGGGTCAGATCTGAGCAAAAGTGGCAACGCCACGTTTGAGTGCGTGGGTCTTGAGGTTTGGGGTGTAGGGCCACCATAACATCACACATTGCATGAACGTGCTGGGGTACTTTGCGGACCTCTGACGCACGCATGCACACGCGCATGCCCTGATGCACTTACTTTCCGATATTACTGGGACCTTGTGATGGAGTGTGGAATGGAATGGAACCAACTCGCGAAGGGTTTGTGATGTATTTCGCCTCACGCACCCATGTGTCTCTGTGTGCATGCATGATCTCTCGAGGATCGATCGTGTATTCTGTGTAATGGTATCGGTGTAACCCAAGGAAACATGCCCTGCCCTCATGGTCGGTACTTTTACCGTTTACGTTCTCTTTTCGTCACGAACACCACAAATTTTTACTCGCACAGGTTAGGTTGGCCTAGAATTGCGACTTTGCACGTGTCGTAGGCCCACACCCATCCAATTGATTAATTGCAGAATGTGGTGCAAGCATGGATATGCATGCGCAACGGTCACGGTTATATTACAAAAGGGCTACTAGCGATGGAGATCATATCGATCGAAGGCACACTACAGGGGTAAGGGAGGCGCAGAACAACATTCTGGCCCACTTTCGTCAACGTTTCTTTTTTCATCGCTTATCTGAAAGGAAAGAAGGGTCGGGGCCTTTGGAGAGAGAGAAAAAAAAAAAAAAAGAAGTTTGTCCAGTCCAGAACGTGTGTTTTTTTGCTTGATCAATCTCGATCAAAAGCCATGAATGTTAAAAGAAATAAAAAATAAAGGGTTCGGAGCGCCAGCAAAAAGGAAAAAGGAAGGTAGTGTTAGTGGCGTTTTTTTCGAGCGATGCAGCTTGCAAGCAAGCAGCTTTTCTGGGTGGGCGAGGGCGTGATGTGATTATTTGCAAAAAAAAAAACACTTTTTGACACGTTGCGCACGCGCGCGGGGGGCGTTGGAACGGCGTCTTGGTAAGAAACTTCAATTTCCGGGGCGCCGTCTCCCCTCCCCAGATTGGATACAGTAAAAAAAGTTTATTAAAAAAGTGCTACAAATTCATTTCGAGCCCTTTTTTTTCCTTTTTTTTTTTTTTTTTTATATCTACGCGCGCGGAAGGAGCCGCCGCCAGTTTCAAGGAATTATACAGCCGGCATATCCACAATCTGATGGACTCAAACGTGCACACGCAACGCAACGCATGTGCTTGGGGTGGGTGGGGGGTGGAGGGTACGTATCATACATTTAGAAACAAACACGCCGTAACCGCCCACGGTGTTATTCTCTCCAAGGAGGAAGATGAAGGCCGCAATTGCGGATCCGACAGAGCGCCGCGCGGCGGGGGTGCCCGGGACCATTCGTTTTTGCGCCTTTTCCTCGCTCGGGGGCCACCGACGATGGGATACTGTATGGGATGAGGTGGCAAAGACGCACCGTACGTCATAATCCATGTCAATCATGACTTGGCAGGTGGAGTGGAGTACAAAGGATCCACAGCAGACAGGCGCCATCACCCCCCATGCTACCGCGCGCGCGGCGGCTGCCGATGATCGGAGAAAAAAAGGACGGGCGCCGCCGCCAGGTGAGTTCGGACATGGGACATGGAAGCTAACAGTACGAGTGAGCCACGGAGTAACTCAGGAACTAACTTGACAATACGGGAAAAGGGGAGGGGGAGGGACCCAGACCAAGAGCCACCTGCGCGCGGAGTTCAAGCCAAATCAGCCACCATTTTCGAGAGTTTTGAGGGGAGTCATTCCTGTACTGTACTTGCTGATGCCATTTGGTGTGATTGGTTTTGGGGAGATTTCGACGGAGGCGTCCGTCGAACACACGTAATTGGAAATTGGGCCACTTTGGTAGCTTGGTAAGGAAGAAGGGGAGCGGCGGAGTGGAGAAGAGAAATCCCACCCGATCCCTTTTTCGGAAGATGTACAGTAGCATCATTCTATTTGATCTGCTGGCACACTGACACTGGTGCTCTCTGGGAAAGATCAAGATCAGATCAGCCGCACAAGTTGACTCGTCTAACTGAGATGTTGTGCTTCTACCGTTAGGGTCAGGACACGGCATGAGCGTAAGAATACCTCTTGCCGATAGATGGTTGTGACGATCAGCGCGACTAATGCGCACGGGATTGTAACCACTCATAGAACAGAGTATGAGTAGTGGACTCAGCCTCGGATACCTAGCAAGCGGTATGTGTGGCCAGGTTGTAAGCCGCCCACCCACCCATTGGGGCTCCATAAGACGTTATTAGGCATTTTGAGGCGAGTAGTAGCCCAGTACTTTGTCAGTGGCCCGAGCAATGAGGCCGGGTAAGCGAAAATACCTCTTGCAATTTTTAGGCTCATCCGTGATCTCCGCCCAACACGGTCTTCATCTGCTGGAAAATCGGCTGTTTGTGACACTATGAGGGTGAGGACCCTCTACTACCAATCGATAAGACGTGAAGCTCTCCCACACCGATTACCCAGAATGCCCGGGATAGGCCGAACGGGATCGTCGCGATCCATCAGTCCGAGATATCATCAAGTTTGCGGCAGATAGTCCCGAAGAGATGCGGCATCATTCCAGCCCGGTGGAGGTTCTCGCCCGTCCACGTAGTGAAGTGAATTCTGATTGTACGATAGTGCCGGCACCGCCACATCTCCGCACAAGCACAAGAAGCAAGAAGCACCTACGACGAGTCCAGCAAAGCAGCAGCCAACGTGCCTCCCCCATCCAGGCCGATGATTGGGCGTTGTGTTTGACAAACATACGAGTTCACGTTAATGCGTCGAGCTTACCAGACTGACGGAAGCGGTGCCCACCTCGTGTATCGGCTGATACAGGGAAAGGCGGATAAAGATATAACAGGCTTGGTTAGAAACAGGAACAACAAGGCAGATATCTGCGCCACAGGCAACGCTGTGGGCTTGGCATGTTCTACGCTCACTCGAGTGGCCCTGGGTCCGCTCGTCAAAATTGGCTTGATGCGTCCTCGTCCTGGGGGAAGGACGAACATTGCCATAAGCGCAAAGAGACGGAACACGGGAAGAGAACGAGAACAAACAAACAGGTCACTATCTGCGCCGTTTGGGATCAGACGTGGAGATAGATAGAATGATAAGTTGCCCGTACGTGACTTCCTCTCGGACGAGCTGTATTGTGGATCCCCATTTGATGGTCAGAACTACACAATCGAAAGAGGAAGTCATGAGTCACGTACACTTACAGCGTCCGAAGGCGATATCCGGGGCGCCTGTCTGGTTTTCTCGACGCTCGCAGTCAGTATGGCCTCTACTTCTCATGTTTTGCGCCAGCACCTTATCGCCCAGTGCCTTCACCAACTAGCTGGACAAAAAAAGAAAAATTGTAGCGAGAAGCACTGGATTGGTAGCGTTCAAGAGGCCGCGCAAAGCCGTTTACAGTTGCGGTGAGCGTTGATTGTGACTCAATCGCCTTTGGCTGTTCGGGAGTCATAGCACCATAATCCCAAGTTGCGAGTCGGGACCGAGGTTGACAACGAGTTGACTTGGTTGGGCTTATTTTGGATTCACACGCTCCCTGAAATTTGTATTAGTGGCCCGTGACCTCACGGTCGGCCAGGTCCCCTCTCCTCCGAGAATCGACGGCTCCAACCATGAGCAATAAAGTGGCCTCCTACTACCGCGGAGGGGCGAAGGTCAATCTTAAATTTAAAGAACAAGGAGCCTGTACTGTATTACAGTCGAAGCCCTCTTAACCCATAGCCCTTATAACCCATAATCCCTCCTAACCCATAGATTTTTCATGTTACCAAATTGGTTTGCGGGTGATGACGCGATGACGCGAAATAACCCATAAATCCCTCATTCCCCATAACCCATAGCTAGTCGGGAGTAAAATCCCATAATTATGTAATTATATTTTTGATAAAGTTGAATCCATTACGGGATTTTCTTACTTCTACATTCGGTTTATCTCCATGCCCGTGCCTCTTGAGGCTC
>QLOT01013613.1:0-11328 GCA_003313875.1 Russula aff. compacta | reverse complement strand
AGGCTCACAAGACACCGCCGCGGAGTGGCGTATAGGCGAATAGGCAGACGCAGCTTTTCTCAACAGATGTAAGCGAGCGCACTGGCACGCATCAACTCCCACGTGTCCGAGTTATATCGCGAAGCCTGAGCAAAGCCAAGCGATGAAAAAATCTCACTGGCACACGAGGAGGAGCATGGTTACTTCGGGGGAGAGCGGTTTCACCTTTCGAATTCATTGACAGCGGAGGCAGTAAAGTAAGTGGCCGCCGCTTACTAGGATCCTAGAAGCGCTTGGCCGCTTGGCGGCAGTTACCATGTATTTGGCTGACATACTGTGAGCAACAAATACTGTAGTATCTCCGATTCCTTTCCGCCTATTGTAGTGGACTATAGTTTGATGGCAAGATCAAACGCATGGCGGTCGTATGAAATACGGGGGACTGACAGGATTCTAGTCATTCAGATTGAGCGGGATGAATTGCCATAAAAGGGAAGGACCGGGCCGGAGGAGCGCTCAAATGAGGCAGTGCATCCATTGTCCGCCGGAATCGGCACCGGGCGAGTCACGGGGACGTGGAAAACGCGTGCATTTATAAATTGGACTCGACGCGTTCCCCGTCCTTTCACTTCTTTTTCCTGAACGCGTTTGTTCGCGGTCAGGGCCATGCAAATGTCATATCGCTATCCGTATAACGATTCAGGTTATCCCCAAGATACAACGTCTCCAATGACGCCCGGCGGAGGTAGCAACCCAAGTACTCCCGTGAACAATCCTTGGGACTTCGATGTTGCCACCTCTGCTTCAAATCCAGTTCAGCAACCTCAAGATCCATCAACAAGTCATGCTACACTCCACCCGGCAGAGTTCTCTCCGCAAGAGTTATTTTCTGCTTCTCCCACCCCTGCTATTTCTTCTCCTACAGTGATACGGCTCGAAGAGCGTATTCCCGTTGTGCCTAGCCAGTATCATCGTTCACGCATTAGAGCTAGTGGTGAGAGCAATTCCCGCACGCATGTCCAGAGGGACGCGTCGAGCTCGAATGCGGAGCAGCCTGCGGGTGCTAGCACAGGCACAGCGCCATCGTCGGGACTGGTGAGGGGAACCCCCACCAATGTCCGTGCTGAGCGCACCCGCGCCCATCCATATCGTCGCCCTCATAGTGCTGACGCGGGGGCTGTCGGCCCTCGTGCTACTAGTGCCAGAGCTGGCAAACAACGCTCATTGAGCGATCACGCACGTAGATCACCATTTACAGGGGACAATGGCTCTGGGTTGACACCAATGAGGTACGCTGGGCCGTGCTCCCCTGCTACATCTGTTCCGTTGCCCATCTGGGCTCTGACTATTGTGCCACCGGTCTGCAGTCCACCTGCTGCGCCTGGTACTTCGCTTAGTCAGCCAACTTTGCCTTTGAAGGTGTATTCTATTCGTACCGATATTCATTTCAACATCGATACGAACACAATGGTTGCCATGCTCGAGTTGCCAGGCGTTAAGCAGGGCGAACTTAGCGTGACGCTCGCAACTGAGCCATACACCCATGCAAGACAGATAACTATTGCAGGGCGAACCTACCCCCCATTTGCAGAGCCTGTCCCCGCAGAGCGGGAGCGAACAAAGCGTGAGCGGAAGTTTGGAGAATTTCTCCGTCGGTTACAAGTCCCACCACATACCCAGGTCTGTTCCCCGCTCGGCATCTGTCGCTCTCCCTGATGTCCAGAACTTGTACATTGTTAGGCGTCTGACATTATCGCTGAGATGAAGGATGGCGTGCTCGTACTCACAGTCCACCTTGGTGCGCCTGCAGCTGCAGAAGCTCCGCAAGTCATTGCGATCAATTAGATTGCGGCGTGCTATCGTTAAGACTTCAGGTCCCGACCAGACGTAATCTGAAGGACGCTTTGTTTGCGATGTTGCTGTTTTGTCGATTCTTACCCTGTTCTGTTATTCTTCTTCGCTAGTTAGTCTGGTTAATGTCGGGAGCCTCGAGTTGCGCTTTCTAGTGTGACGTATTTGCAAAGACGTGATCTACCATATTTATCTATACCTCAAGCTACACTCATATAACTTCACCCCTCCAACATGTACATATAGTCCTCCCACTTTGACCGCCCCCCTTTGTAGCACTCCCCTCTCCCAGAAAATTTGATTCCCATTTTGCGTTCACGAGCGTGCTAGTCGTCGGTCTTGGTGAGGTCAGAAGAAACCAGTAATGACACAGGTACGACCCTCTAGTTTCTGCTCCCGCCCTTGCTAACTACATGAATGAACATGTGTGGGATGCTACGAACTCTGACTGAATCCTTTGCGTTGCAGGTAACTTAACAGACAGAGATTCGCACCCTGAGCTGCATGACAGACGACTAACGCATCAAGCGTCTATTCCCTTTTTTTGTTCCCGCGAAGCAGAGTTGAACTGCCGCGGCGCTCAGTGATGCGCATACACTGACGTACATAGGTTGTACTGTAAAAGAGACTTCTCAGCGCACCGCGCTGCTAGCGCGGATATCCCCCACACATCCCTCCTCCCACGACACAGCCACCAAGCACGACCTGCTGCTCAGAACAACCAAGGCCCAACTGGTTCACACGAGCAAAAGCAAAGGTGCGCATCCACACAAGTGTGAGCAAGCGAGTGAGTGAGCACGAGGAAGCATCAGATGATGTTTGGGGAAGATTTATAGATGTAACTGACCTCTGCCTTTGGGCCCCTCGGGCTTGATTTGGAGACAGCTCTGATGGATAAGGTTGAGCGCTTTGACGGCGTCGCGACCGTCGATGACACAGGAGATGTTGATCTCGTTGGCCCCTTGGCTGATCATCTCGATGTTCACGTTTCCCTGCGCGAGCGTCGTGAACATGCGCCCGGCGATGCCGACCATGTTGCGCATCTGCTTGCCCACCATCGAGAGGATCGCCATGTCGCGGTGCACAGACACCTGAAAAGAAATAAGAAAAGGGAAACAAAAAGCCGCCCAGACGCGCAAAAGGCGCAAAAAGGTACGACGTCCATTTCATCAGCAAACACCCAAACCGCCTTGAGAGAACCAGAAGAGAGAAGAGAAGAAGAGGAGGAAAGAGTTGGGGAAAGAGAACGCAAAAGACGCACGATGCCGATTTTTTCTAGATCGCGCACGAGACGCGCTTGCAGCTTGCGGTCGAGCACGTCCTCGATCGCCATGCTGACGAAGACCTCGCTCGTGCTGATCAGGTCCACGACGACGCCGAAGCGGTCGAGGGTGCCGAATATGCCTGCGAGGAAGCCGTGCGAGACGCTCTTGCGGTTCGACTGTACGTTCACCACGACGATGCCATCCTTGATCGTAACCGCCGTCGGGAGTCGCTGGCGCTGCGTCGTCCCGATCCCGTTCGCGACGAGAGGGCCTCCCCCATTGATGAAGGCGGCGGCGCCGCCGCCGCCGCCAAAGTCGGACAGCCCAGCCTCCGACTCGTGGTCCGCTTCTGGATCGATGACCGTGCCCCCGCCCCGCGGGTTTTCGACGTTCTTGATACGTATGGGGATTTTCCTCCGGATGACCTGGTGGGGGACATTTTAGAAATAGGGTTATCGTCCCGGAGGTGGTAACAAGTGCGTGCCTGCTCCATCGTAAATGGATGTATGACCTCGCTACCGTAGTAGGTCAACTCGGCGGCTTCTTCTGGAGAGATGACCGGGATGAGGCGTGCGGTGGACACCTTGCGCGGATCAGCTGTGAAGACTCCGTCGATTTCTTTCCATATCTGCAGCTCGGATGCACCCAGACCGGCAGCAAGAAGAGCAGCTGTCAGGTCGGTATATCCGCGGCCCACTTGTTTTAATAACGAGCCAGGCACAGGACTGAAGAACCCTGTAGGCTAAATATGTAAGCACTAGCCCAGAGGGTGGCTTAGAGGAAACTACCTGTGACGACGGGCACGCGTGACTCGCATTGTCGTATTCTCTCGGCGAACGCCTCACTCACTCGGTCGTAAAAGTCTTGCCCGAGCGAGCCATCAACCTCGTCATGAGGCGGCACGATGTTTTCTAACGATACATATTCTGCATCTATACCCTACATCAACAGTTTTATTGAGACGGAATGTGAAAGACGGCCTCAGGGGACATACACTATCTCTAAGCGCGGCTGTGATGATTTTACAGGCAAGCTTTTCTCCAAAGCCAACGATATTATCTTTGGATCTAGGCGAGATTTCGTCTATGACCTACAGTCCCAAAACCTTAATGCCTGTTTCGCATAATTCCCATAGATGGCGTACCTGTGTCGCTGATAAAAACACTCTTAGGCTCTCACTGTCCCCAACAATCTCTGCTTCTAATTCAGCGAGGATCTCTTTCCCTTTCACGCAGTCGCGTGCTGCTGCTATATGCTCCGAGCGGATCAGATCGACTGTTTTGCTGAATGACCCTGTGCACTGCTCGGTAAATGGGACGGGTGTCTGCGGTGGGGAGCCTGTACGAGAACTTCGAAAGATGAGGGAATCGGTCAGCGGCGTGGCTGCGCCCGATTGCACGGGTGACAGAGCCGGGGGCGCACGCCGGAGAGCTTCGGATGCTGCACGGAGAAGAAGGTTGGTGGTGCCGAGCGCTTTGGTGGAACCCGAACGCGCCGAGCAGACAATCGCGAGCTTTTGTCGATCCAAGTAGTCGCTACAATGGATCATGAGAGTATTTGAGCGCGATTCCGAAAAGGAGGACGAGATTCAGACATACGGAACAACGTTCTCCACGATCTGCGAGGCAAACTTCCCAACACTTGTGCCCCCATATTTTTGTACGAGCCACTTGGCGCCAGGGTCGATCGTGTTTTGGTGCAAATTTGGAGGGGTGCCAGGCGGTGGTGTTGTCTCAACGGAGGACAACGAAGATGAGGTAGAGGAGGTAGGGGTTGATGGGTTTGACATGGTGCCCCACGCGGTCGGTTAACGAGACGAACTTTTGATATTTCGGCCAGCGGCCTTTGGCCGTGTTGTACGGAGGTGCGGGGAACTCGGATGGCTGAAAAAAAAAACACCAGGACGAGTCATTCCAAAGCCATCAATCTCACACCGACCCCATTCACAGGACTTTCGGGGGGCCCGAGCCGCAAATAGTACTCAACCTATCGGGGTCCTCTGCCTTACCTTGCACAAGGGATGGTTTGTTTTCAAACCGGATATTTTTCTGAAAACAGATGATGGGAATTTGACATGAACATCTCACCTATAGCAAGTAATGTTACCTCAGAAGGCCCAAGTTGGACACTTGTAGCCGGCGAAACCTCAGGCCTCAGGCACCTCAAAGGCTCAAGGCTTCATCCTACGGGAACAGTGCTGTCCCTGGGTCCCGGATTTCAGGGCGTATTGACGTGCGTGAGAATGAAGTGGGGGATAAGATTTAGATTTAAATCTACACAAGGTGTACGGTGCCATTCAGTTTTACAGTAAGGGAAGGAAGGCGGAGGTAACAGATCCAAGAACGCCTCAGCGCCGCACGCATGTGGTTCACGAGCACCTGCTATGACACTAAAAACCCTGATAACTTCTATCTTTGTCTCATCCCCGCTAGCCAGCTATGCCACTGACTACTCTAGAATGTTACCGGCCAACGGACTTGGATCTCCACTGTGGTGGGGCTCACTGGCACTAGATTGATTTGCCTACTCTTTCATCGCACAGCTTCTACACAGCTGGCCGCCATCCCAGCAAGGGAACACCTGAGGTGCCTAGGAGATCGCAGTGCTGCGAGGGTGATGACATGTCGTCCCCTGTTGCGACTCAATAGTGATCCCATTTTATCACCTGCTATCCACCATATACGTACTCGCATACAGCCGTAGAATAGAATCAGCGACTGTGAACCACACCTGACATCCTATCAGTAAAGGGTCCGGATCCCTACAGCTGTACTATCAGGATGGGCTATGATACGAGAGTATAGATGCTTCCCAAGACTCCGAGGTAGCAGGCTCGGCGAGGGATGTACTTCTATCACGCCACCACACAACCTATCGACAGATGTAAGTCTCATGCTCCAAAGGTCCATGTTCCGAACTGCCTCATCTGTCGTCCTAAATTGTAGCCCCCATCCAGGAGGCAGTCCACATAGTCGATGGCGATGAGTACCAAGAAATGTGTGTGTATGAGCCCTCTGGGCGTCCAAGACGTTCTCATAAAAATTTGATGAAACGATACAGTAATTCAGAACGGCGTGATAAAGAACCAGTAGGTGATGGAAGGGCAACAAGGACTCTATGCTCATTTTTTAAGGTTAGCGAATCCTACTCGTTCTCCTCGTCTTACCATTTTACCCTAGACTGAACTGTTCTCGTCTACAGTCGCCTCACTTCTCATCGAGAAGTGGAAGACTCTTCTCCCCAATTCTGGCTCCTCAACCTGTCTCTCTCAAGTGGTTGCACAACCCAATCAAGAGTCAGATAACACTGCTAACACACCTTCCAGAGCATTGCTCAGCAGAGTCGGTGTGTCATCCCTTTTGTTATCCGCGTCAATATACTGCGATTCGGGAATTGGGGGTTCTCCCTGGCCCATCTGAACACAGAAGATTTACCTACTCCGAAGTTCCACGATTATTTAACGCCAGTGTGCGAGTGGAAGACTGCAGAATTGCTCACTGGCAGTGGGCTCATCTCCTCGGAGTTCGCCCACCTAATGGCCACCCTCTTCCTCACACTAAGGAGATATGGGCCGACGTTCTGTAAGATGAACAGCTGGTCAATTTGGCAGCCTTAGCCTATGTCAGTCTCTCGTACGAGCGAGGACGAAGTGAATTTCGATATGAGCCATATGACATGGAATATTGCTGAAAACGTTAAGTCTCGTCCGAGCTCGGGCCTCTCTGCTCCAGCCTGTGCGCGGTTTGACGAGGGACTCTCCATGGCGCGTTCTGGCTAAGGTTAGCAGATACGAAGGTGCGCAGATCACCCCACTAGTACTCGAGATCTAAAACATTGTTACCAATGAACTTCACCTCACGGAGGGATTTATATGTCTCCCGGAGACAAAACTCCTGAGGATCGAAACAATATTTGGACGAGAACTTTTGGGGTTTTTGCTGCACACCTACTAGGACTTGATGCTGCAAGCTCTCCTGGGATATCGAAGGGCTTCGTGGTACGCTTGTTCTGGAAGGCACCCTCTGGGAACAACTGCTATATGTTAGTCCTTTAAATGGCTCCCGCCCATGGGTCCTATTCCTTTATTCGATATGCTTGGTGTGGCGTCTAAGGTTTTTACAAATGCCACTGGTGTTGACTGCGGATTGACTTACTAAACAAACAAGTCACGCAACCCAGGAAGATGGTGACACGTGGCATGCCTATCTAGACCTTCCGTCTTGTTGCCTCTGTTCCATTCCTGTACAGCGCGGTCATGGAGAACCCTTGTCACGCAGTCTTGGTATGCTCTCACCAGAGTGGTTTGGATCTCGGCATTCGGAAACCGAGAAAACTGGGAATACTTGATGTCAATTATTTGGAAGCTGGTCCAGATCTGATGATCGAATCCTCAATGTAGCCCTCTATGACAGGCCTCCTTCAAATGACACTATCTGAGATGTCTGATTTGACCTCGGAAGGATATCAAGAAGCCATGGACCAACTTCAAGAGAATACTCGATACGCCACTAGCACACTTGTCAATGCCTCGGGCGCAGTGTGAGCGATATTTGTCCACGTTCTGAACCTAGTTTGCGGTGACGTTGTTTCGGGGGGGTAGCAGCCAAAACGCAGAGAAATTTGTGCCATCTTTGGGACTGATCGGAGGAATGGACCCTCAACGCCCCGTGGGAGTGGGGATGGATGATAACGACACCGGAGCCCGTAACCCACATCGGCCAGGACGAACTGAGGGCTGGCAGAGCGCCTATCCCAGGGGCCCACTAGACATCATCACGCCGAGAGAATGGACACGCCATAAATGCCAGCACTTCCCCTCCTATTCTGGGTCTCGGTCGGTCTAGTGCTAGTCCCGCGGTGGGAAGGGATCGAGTCAGACCTATTGGCGCTGGGGAGTGTCCAGCCTCCCACAACCCGACCGCGCAGCTGGACTCGAGCATCGATACCCCTATGTTCTTTATCTGCATAGCCCACGACTTTATTCACCCCGTCTTCTTGCAGCATCCTATAGCTCTGGTCCCTAGCATCTCGGCCTTAGGGACCATGCAGATTGAGCAGTCTTGCCATATACCCCGTTCTCGCCAAGCCCATTCCTAGCCCATCCTCATCTGTCTCCCGCACCAACACTTGGTGTTCTTGGGGTGCCCTTGGTTCTCTGTATCAGAGCAGTCCTTTTCTTGGGGATTGGTATACCACTACTGAGCAAGCGTGAGATGGTCCGTGGCTCTGTCAGTTTAGTTGCGGGCAAGTGTCACCAAATATCAGATCGTACTACTAGCAGAGACTTCGAGGATGGATAGACTACGTCAGCACCGTCGACGATATATATCATACAACGCATCAGCAGCACCTTCGCCACGTTTAATTCGCGTTTTCCAGAAATGTCAGCAGATATTATTTGATCAAAAGTCAGCGTTAGCCGGCCTGATTTTTCCTCCACCTGTTGACATACGATACGTGTCTTGTTGGATCACATGTTGCCAAACGCAGGGCTTAATGGGGGATACGGGAACTACGCTTGCTCAGCACATGTCAATGCCTTCTACGTAAGGACATTTGCAGGCGCTCAACTGGAACCTGCAACGTCATAAGAAATGTGGTATAAATGTGGTATTCATTGTGCTAAGGTTGCCCTGTACCAAATGAAAAAATTTGCACTTTCTTCCGCGAGTTTTTAATTTTAATGTAAACATTGAACGAGAGAAAGCAGGACGCAATTCCACCGCTTACCTTCGTTGAGTCATGTGATGTTCAGCGGAGCAGGAATTGAGCACCGGGGTCCTTCCATCCTTCCGTACCACGCCAACCACGAGGCTGAGAGACTTTGGGTATGCGGGTATATGCGGCTCAAAGACGGCCTGAGATATGCTTTCGACTGATGCCCTATTAATCACACGTAACAGGATTGATGAACGCCATGGACCTCTCGCATTCCAAGCCTTCCTGGCCAGACACGAGGGGGTCATGGTAAGCGTCTGTGAATATTTGCCACCCTTGGGATTAGCTGATTAGCGTGGTCGCTACTAAATTTAAATGCGCTTGGACCAAAGAGCCCAGACACTCCCTTGTGCCCTGTTCGTTGACACTGGTTCCGTAATTCTGGTTTATGGATGTTGAAGCAAATAATATCTCACGGCCCTCAATTTTCACGGCGCTATTTGCTCACTTACCATTTCCATGGACGTAGATTTCCGATTGCGTGGTTCCTCAGGAATGGAATGACAACTCCTGGTTCGAAATGAAAGGCATGCCTACGTGCTCGTGCGGTCTGAGAAAACCGTTGTGTGTGTGCATGGCGTTCGAATTGTTGTTATTGGTGTTGTGGGGAGGGAGGACCCCTACAATGCACCTGTGCGTACTACCTCCTCTCCTCAGACATCCACTTGTGATCATGCTTTCAAACTCGGATGACAGGTGAGAGTCTGAGCGCAAGTGTGCTCGGCGCTGAATAGTGACGGCGAGGTGTAATGGAATCCTCAGCCGGTTGACCCGCAAGGGTCGGTCTTGCTCCTTCCACTCTCCTTCCTTCTTCTGCTACCTTATCTTTTTTCCCTTTCTTTAGACTTGTTATGTGACTCTAGGCTCACCAACTTCGAATTGGCTGATAGAAAGTTCTGGAAAGGGACCCTAATCTAGCGCTCTGATCAATAACCTAGACCTCAAATGAGGTGTAATGGCGGAGATGGCGACAGCGACATATGGAGCGTGCGCAAAGTGGGACATCTTTGTTTGCTAAGGGCCAGGGCGGTATAGCCCCTGTTTCACAGCTTTTGGGGGAAAGTTGGCCCAGCCACTTTCGCCCTTCGCCCTACTGCCTCCCTCCTATGGGTGATACCTCGATTCAGTCGCCAGTTCCCCGCTGCCCTTATACATGCACTCCAGCAGGGAAAGGTCAGGCACCACTTGAACCTCCGTCAAACTTAAATCGTCCAAATCCGGCCAGGACCGATCCATGAGTGGGCTTTATTTACCTTGCCTTTCTTATCTACCCCTCATTTACCAGCTCTTTGTAGTCTATATGGTGTGCCTGGTGCAATGCTCGACTGCGATGATTTACGGTTCTCCCCTCCTTCACTGCAGTATCCCCCCTCAGTCACCACCGATATGCTTGGCGACCCCCAACACACCAGGCGGTCCATATATGAGACATCAAATTCTCAGATCGAGATGGACCGCGTAAGTCTACGATACCCATCTTTCCGCGGGACGACGATAACTATATTACGTGGCTATACATGCAGCAGGAACAAAAATCCGAGGCGATGGTGACGGCGGTACATAACACATCAGCGGATGTCAAGGTCCAGTGATATTTATATACCCGCGGTGCCCCCTGTGCGCGCCAAGTTGTGGTCTGCGACGGTAATTTGAGGTCTACATGGGCGTACCTTTCACATACTGTGCCGCTCTTTGAAGTTTCTTTGCTCTCCAGTGTCTGTCTGTGTCTGCGGGAGGCCACAGATCTCGCAGAGCCGCAACCACTGATGCAATTACCGGATGCGACGGCGAGATGTACAGTATAGCTTTCAATTGGCTTATGGGTTGGCAGCACTTCACTCATCTGCCAAGCCGGACAAGCATCATTTTTTTATGACGCGCGGTTCCAATTCCTGCCTCTGTGGGTTGTGCCCGTCGGCCATTCGTTCGCGACGAGGTGCGAGCACACCTTATTCTCTGTGAGATGCAGGAACGTGTTTCAGAGGTTCATGCGAACGAATGGGCTGGCTTCATCAATGACAGGCACGCACTGCCTCGCATAGTTCACGTACTCTGCTGCTTGGCACTCGCGTACCCGGCTACGTTAGGCCAAGTGGCGGTGGTGGCTGAGGTCGCCTTGCGATCTTAGAGTGGAAACATATGGCAGGGAATCGTCTTGTTGGCCAGGACATCCCGTATTGTGGATTCTCTAACCCATGGCACGGCGGGGACGCATTCTCGGTCAAAGCCGAAGATGAGGATGTGGCGTCGTCTCATATACGAAACGTCACTGTACAGTGTTGCGATGTGCGTTAATAATGATTTGAAAGTACGCCATGCCGCCATGCCAAGGTTTTATTTTGAATTACTTGTTTTATTCTCACCTGAGTATTCGCTGAGGCACAGATGCGTAGTGTGTCACTCATCGACTTTTCCCCGCGGCGCATGCGAACGTCTAGATTGGCGAGATACTCCCAGGATCCTCTATCAATCAATAAAGCAAACCCCCTTAGCCGATATCCGCCGCGGTGATGGG
>QLOT01013551.1:0-18131 GCA_003313875.1 Russula aff. compacta | reverse complement strand
CACCGTCAACCTATCCAGCAATAGTTCCAGATACGATTCCCCTTCGATCGCATGCTGTCGTGCGCAAAAAGCGCAGTTCGTAACTCGGACGTGGGCCTTGAGAGCGATCAAATATTGCTTCCGGAAACTAGATCGCTCGAGGAGCGGACGCGTGAAACTGTTCTGCAGTTCTTGAACGTTCTGCGAAATCAGGTCGTCCAACCACCCAGCGAGAGAATTGACAGCCAGGTCGCGCCGGCGGGTCAGCTCGTTGGTGTGGGGGCAACCGACCCAGACTTTGGATGGCCCCTCGCGGGGATCCATGAACGTTTCGAGGCAGAGTACGATGCTGTCCCGACACCGCTTGCGAAAGCGGGCAAGATTGCGCAACGCCCAACCGTCGAAAAAGCCCACCTCGTCTCCGACAAATTCAAACGTCATAGGATAGTCCAGCGTGAGACGGGCGGCATTCTCCATTTCCGGAGTAAGCTGTTTGCTATGTGCGACGGCATATGCGCGGAAAGTTCCAGTTCCAAGTAGCGTTGGGAATGTTTTGCGGCTGACCTCCGCGCGGATGGACGATTGAACGGCGGCCATGTCGTATTTTTGTGAAGCGCCTAAGAGGTCTATAACTTTGTCGTACGAATCAGGTATCACGGAAGGTATTGGGTAGAGCATTGAGACGAGACTGTGCAGCACTTCCGCATTTTCGGATAAGTATACTACTGGCAAGCCGTCAACGATTTCATCATCGGAAGGCCGGGCTAAAGAGAACATATCGCTGAAGAATGGCGATGATGTCGCTAGGACCGCCTTGTGAACACGAAAATCTCTAGGATCCGATGACCGAAGGATCACATCCGCATCACGAAAACTCAAGCCTTCTGGCAGAGGCGAGGGTTCGCCTGCTGATTTGGAATGACTTCGGGGGCGTGTATAACTTGCTACGAGGAGGAGATCCGATTCTGCCTAGAAGGCGGTCAGGTCTCTTTCAAAGCACAGCGAATTCGCTCGCAACTCACTCTTCCGAAGCTGTTATTGACGACAGCCGTCACGGCTGCCCAAAAGGTGTGTATGGTCTCGCTGGATATGGACGCACATGACGGACAACGAGAAGCGATCGTCGCAAAGGCGGTATGGCGCGTCAAGGCCATGTGAAACTTGGTAAGATCAAAGTAGGCGGGGGATTTCACCAAGGACTCGATGTATTCATCGAGCCAACTGGGTATGCCGAGAGAGCTCATCTTGATGCAGTGCAGATCTGCGCCCTTCAACGCGTCACGTGCGCCGGTCATTCTAAAGTTGAGCAGGTCCAACACGAGATTTCCTCGGACTCTCTGTTGATACTTCCAAAGTTCGTAAAGAAAAGCACCCGGCATGATTTCGAGCTGATCGTCCAAATCATCAAGAGTCACCGAAGTGGCCAGTGTACCTCGTGCAGCCCGGCGCGCTTCGTCACGAAGCCTGTATTGTTGGGCGAGAGAGTAGACGTGGAAAGCGTTATCCGGGCGGATGAACGGTGGATCTTGTCTGCAGATACAATCCCTGATGCGACTGAGCACGGCGTCCATTTCATATTTTCGGGCCACAGATAGGAGTTCCATGATCTGTTCCGTGGTCGAGGGCAGGGAGGGGATAACGGGGAGGACGAAAGAAAGGAGGCTGGAAAGGATGACGCGACTGTCGACGAGCTGGACTGTGGGCAAGGGAGGTTCAGCCGGGAGCTCTTCAGCGGTCGCGGCGCCGGGGCCGGAAGAAACGGAAACGTTTTGCACCAACTCGGCGAGAACGGGAGAGCTATGGATGATATAAAGCGATGGCACTGCAAATTCATGGGAGTCGCAGGAACGCAGAATGATATTTGCGTCCGGATACGAGTCGATGAGTTTCCCAGACGACTTCTCGAGGGACGGCATCAGGGCCTGGGAAGGTGAGGCCAATGAGGGGCTACTAGTAGCTTGAGGGGAAGTGGTCGACATGATAGATGGACCGTGAAGGTAAAATCCCTGAGACCAAAACTGCGCCGCTCGACAGAAGTTCAAGGTGTACAAACAAAATCATGGCGATGCAGGGCTGCTTATCAGTGACGAAATTGGTGGTGTTCGGTGGTGTTCAGCTCTAAGCGGACTTTAAAGCTGGGCATGAAACTGCACGGATGGTTCCGAACCAATAGACATCATCTATGCTCGTCCTAGACATCATCTATGCTCGTCCCCGCAGTAGTATTCTCGTACGCAGCCGGTCGGCTTCAATCTCAAGATCTCAATGACCACGTCCGCAGCATACTATCGGTATCCATCATAATCTCGGATAATCTCGGCCTTCAAAGGACAATAATGACTCGGAGCTATCTACTGTATGTTACAGTATATCCCAAACAAGCTTGCCTTTCCCGAAGCGGCCTTCCCAATCTCCGAGTCCTTCTACAAAAAAGAAACTAATTTATTTGAATACATACATTCGCAGCGAAGCTCAGTCGTGTACAAGTAAAGAGAGTAGCAAGCACGCATGCACATGTTCAGGAAAACGATCATAGTACTACCTCGACGGCGTCAGAGACAAAATAGAAGCCACACTCGAGGAAATTCATGCCCGAGGAACCACATTGACCATGAGCGGCCCCTTCTGCAGCACAAAACAATCCAGTAAAGTGTCTTCCCACTTCTTGATATCACATCCCGACGGCGCCCGAAATTTATAGCGCTGCACCAGATGCGAAACCACAAATCGCATCTCCATGAGCGCCAGATTCTTACCCACGCACGCCCTCGGGCCATACGAGAAGGGGATGAAAGCCGTAGGATTGTGGGCGTTGATGCCCAGCGAAGACGCCTTTTCTGCTTCTGAGGCTATCCAACGTTCCGGAAGGAATCTATTTGGCATGGAGAAATTTCGAGCGTCTCGGTGGATGCTGTGGGTGTGTAGAAATAGCTGCGTCTGTTCCGGGATGACACTAGTAGTTCGTCAGCGTACTCGCACCGTTTTGGTGGCTACGAGCATATCTTACTGGTTACCGAGCACTTTCGGACCTGCACCTCGGGGAACAGTGCGTTGAGATCCACTGGGTACCGCAGGATGTAGTCGCATGGCCTCATTTCTAAACCAAGCTAGTCAGTCAAACCACCTCACGAAATGAGACCCGAGCTTCATATGCTTCAGGGCCTTGACAAAGATCGCTCTACTGGGGGGGGGAATGACGCACATGCACGCATTCAGCCAAGGCATTTGGCCGAGCTTCGTGGCATCCAACGGGTCTTCTCCGGAGGGGAATTCTTTCGCCACTTCATCTCTCAGACGTTCAAGCGCCGTTGGATTCAGAATAAGGTGATAAAATAACGCGGTCAAGCTGGTGGAAGTAGTATCGGAGCCACCGACGATCGCAAGCAAGCCATCTGCCTCTGCCTGACCCGGGATAGTTCTAGCGTCTTGATCCTCACCGCTCTGCGCCGTGTTAACGATTCACGAAGGGTCCGCTTTCAGTGGCCGCTACTTACCAAGTAGTAGTACAGGTCCTTTCTCTTCGATCCCATCTGTAGTCGCTTGGAGACCTTGGCACTTGCGAACTCCCGGGCGCGAGTAACATGGTGGACCGAGCCGGGAAGGCGATTCAGGTAAGGGAGAGCCCATGGAATCTGGGAATAGGTAGAAAGGTTCCTTTGAATTATACGTCAGCTTACATCACCCTGAAAACCAAAAAGCCGCAAATTGGAGAACACATACTTGACCCCAGCTCGTAAAAGATTCCGTATACCTATGACGTCGCTACCATGCTTCATAAGATCGAAAACACCGCCGAATCTGGGGGAACTTCGGTCAAACAAATGCAATTCTGTGAGTCTTGATGGACCTACGCCATATCTCCCATAAAGTCCGTCCTAGAAAGAACCGTTACTAAACGTGAAGACTCTTTGACAAGGAACACCTACGCAAAGTAATCGAACCATGCACACAGATCTACTTGCGTCTCACGTTTCTCCTTCGCTGCCTCTCGCACGATGCCATCTATACAATCCACCAACTCCCGTACCCGGTCCGTGATGATCACCTGATACTCATCCAATGCAGAGCTCATAAATGCCCGGTTCCATGGCTTTCGCGCTTGGGCATGCTCAGCAACATTGCGCAAAGCAGCGAGAGAGGGAGGACGATGGTCCCAGTCTAAAGGCCCATTCAGTGTCTAGTCTACCGCCACCCGCAAAGTGACAAAACGAGATGGCGTACAAGGTCCCTTCTGCAAGCCACCCGGACCAAGAATAGTATGAATGGTGGACGCATCGCGGATGGACAGCTCATTGGGACCTAACGCGCAAATGGTTCATTCGGTACGTTCGTCATAGATGACTGGCATAAAAGCCCTGACCTACGCGAACATAATCTCCGTAGCGTTCATGCAGCGCGTAGTAGTACAAATGTTGCTTTCCCCTTGCACCAATGACCGCAGAGTGCCATTTGGACAGTTTAGCGAGCGTCGGACCAGGGTACTTCGCAAGTGGATGCCACGGAGAGAGACGGTACGCAGCGGTGTAGGCTAATATAAGGACATTGTGGATGACCAGAGACGAGGCGAAGGCAAAAAGTCTTGAGGTACAGGATGATGCCAGAGAAGCATTTAAGAAGGCAGGAGGAAGAACAAGTAAGGCAAAGAGGGAGGATGGCTTGTAGGGTTCAAAGCGTTTGAAATACAGATAAGTCACCTACAAGGGTATGAATATAGGTCAGCGCAATAAAAAGGGAGACCACACGTACAAAACTACTATTGAAAAAGAGCAGTGAAACGCGAGACGTGAGATGCTCATAGAAGGATGTCATAGTGAGCTCCAGCTCGAAGAGGTCGACTCTGCATGCGCCTCATTCACGCCCTTATATACCCGATACGTGGCACACGGAGAGTATTCTCATCCAACCTAAAATCCTATCCGTGTATGCGCCTATCTTCGAATCGGAACAGTACCCATTTGAACAGTCAGACAGTCACTCAATGTCATGAGCCTACCCTTGATTACTCTGCTCCTTAAGCATTGTTTTGCGTATCCACTAGTATACACTAGTGTAAGGCGGCTGGATGCGATACGATATATGCATGAGAAGCACGAGGAAGCGAATCTGATGCCCGGTGATATTATAAGTTGAACGCGAGAAATGCGACTGGCCATTCTTGGTGGACAATACAAACTCCGACAGCCACGGCGTTGGTAGGCAAAAGCGCGTGGTCTTGCTTCGGCTCATTGGCTACTGGCTACCCAGCACGATTTTTATATTTTGAGTGCGCTAAGAAAGAACGTCCTACGATGGAACAAAGGAAACAGTCAAAGCGTTCTTCCGGGGTTCGCATTGGCTACAACTGACAACCTGTGCCAGGTCAGGTCTTCAGCTGTTCAAGATGGCTCACTCTTTATCGCATCGCGACGAGATGACGTGATGCCAGGATATATCTAGGTGTTAGGAAAAGGCTCTATTTTTGTGGCATCCATATTGTCCGAGGAGGTAATGTAATATTACTTATAGGGGAATAAGATGTATTATAACGAGGTCCGTCCATTATAATCATATCGTATCGTATCAAAAAAGCAAATGTCCTTCAAGCATGTCGATGTCCGTGTATAAATAAATAGTATCAAGCAAAAGCTAAAGCGACTGGGCAACGGCACCGTGCAATCCCAGCGACAGGCGACTGAGCGCCTTCTCCATACCATGAAATACCTCCACTGCCGGAGTAGGAGGCGTAACGGGTGTTGCACTCGACTCCAACGAGATCGACTCGAATGCAGACGAGGACGAGCCAAATGCAGATGAAGACGAGCCGGATGAGTAGCGCGACTCGGACGAAGACTTGTGCGTAGCGGAGTAACACGATCCGGACGATTCCTCCTCGGAAAGACGGGATGACGCAGCGGCACTGCGGACACCCATCTTCCGTCGCAAGTTCTTCTCGATGCGTTCCGTCCATCCGGACAGCGCCGCCTCCCTATCGGTGAGGTAGAACGTATCCATCGCCAACACTTCCTCCCGGATTTGAGCCAACGAGGGGCGACGTTCCGGTGTCGGAGAAAACATCTTCTTCAGGAGGAAGTAGGCCGCATCCGAAACGGGGAGCGCGTCGAACAGCATCGTGCGATCCATCAGGAAGTCGCTGTAATCACTGTCCTTTGGCAGCGCCAATGCCCATGGGAGAGTGTTGGCAATCATCTCCGCGAGGATGCAACCGAGCGCCCAGACATCCCCTTCAACGGTGGAGTATGGGCGATGATCACGATACGCTACGAGTGACTCTGAAAACGAATCAGCAATTCGGCGATGCATCATCATACTTCTCGAGATACATACCTGGGCTCATGAAAGTCGATGTTCCACAGGAGGATGTCGTCATCTTGCTCGTCGTCGCAAGACCAAAGTCCGCGACAAAGACGTCAATGTCCCCGCTTTGAGCGGAGACAAGGATGTTCTCCGGCTTCAGATCACGGTGGTAGACCCCACGAGAATGGCAGTACTCGAGTGCGTCGATGATTTGAACGAATACGCGCTTGATCAACTCATCCTCTCGGAAGAACGTGAGCTTTCTGATGACCGAGTGAAGATCGCCAGCACAGAGGTCATAGACAAAGAAAGCATAACGGCCCGCATCTATCTCACGGTGAAATGTGAGCACGTGGGGGTGGGACGAGACTCGGGCATGGAGCTTTTGTTCGCGGGTCTGGTAGGAATCCGCGCACGCTTTCTCTACGCGCTTGACGGCATAATATGCACCAGATTGCGTGTCGACAGCACGAAAGACCACTCCGAACGACCCCGCGCCAAGGATTTCCTCTATCCTGAGTACACCGTTGTCGATGGTCTGACCCAGGAGCTGGGATGCAGACACAGGATATGAAGGCATCGAAGGAGGGGGGGTCGAAGGGTGTCAACCAAGTACCGAGAAATCGGTGCTTGGTTGACTAGGTAGCTAGTATACGTGGGCTGGTCTAGGCGAGAAAGTGAACGGTAGTGGATGATGGGTGAAAGAGAATAAGCTTGTGATGCGTTCACTGGGGGTAAGAGTTGCTGCTTTATAGGTGTCTGGAACAGGGCTCCTATCCCGTTCGTTCAAGAATGCTGGCCTCGTCATATCTCCCTTTCAGACGGGACAGGAGATTTGACGAGGAGACCAACATTCTTGTGCGCACACTGCGTCCCTTCTCCGGTTCTCCGTGAATGGACCACTGAAATGATGGTGCTGGATCAGCACGAAGTATGGAGCATGGATTGAATAACGGATAAAGCTGCATACAGTCCTGTTTTTCAACAAACAACTAAACGTGAGGATTATCCGGTGTTACCTGCACTCGATAACTGCTCTATGACACCACTTCATCCAGTAAGGGTGCTGCGATTTACCCCGAGAGTGAGAACGAGTGAGGAGGATAGGGGAGGACATCTGCGTATCTTATGTAAGCTCAACGTCTCGAAGTTCAGTCCGCCGGCGTATCCGGCTAACTTATTTCTCTCCGGCCGGAAAAGCAGAAAAGGAGGTCAAGCAGCAGCACCGGCGGCTATCGGACAAATTGAACAAAATGTAGAGTTCAAAAGTTGAGAGTAGAGGGGTCGCACATAAATGGAGCTTCTCCAACTTGTGTTTGAAACTTTGAAAAGAGAGGAGGTCAGTCGGTCCGTCAGACCGTCGTTCAGGACATCAGGGGTAGGGGTTTAGCTTTTGCTTTCGCTAAGGTAAACCCAGCTCAGGATATATCCCGATAATCCCGGCAATGCATTACCGCTACAGTACTAGTATATGCATGTTATGTGGCGGTCATTTTACATTATCGATGAGCGGCATTTAGTCTGATGAGCCTCGCAACACGACAAGTCTCCGCCATGCAAAATCTGGTATCCAGACAGTTCAATAAATGCAGTACAGTAGTGGTAGCTAAATTCGTGCCTTCACAGGAAAACAATGTATGTGCCTCCTGGGCCCCTCGTGAAGCGATCAGTCTCCTTTGCTGAGAATTAGAGCGATTGTGCATACGTGATCAACTGATCTGACAATTCAGTGTGGGACTTGATCTAATTGGCACTCACGCCATTCCCGAGGAGATAAAATATAAGCTGAAAAGTACAGCAGCAGCTCGCTCACTCGTCCGAGAGTAGTGTAACGGATAGGCACTTCCAGGAATATTGGAATGGTTGAGCAGAGAGCGAACGGAAATCAAAAGGCTGCAAGCTGAAACATTGGCCCGAAAGGCTGAACGGGAACAGCGAGAACAAGAATCACTTTAGCGCACGCGCGTGAACGAAGAAGCCCGTTTCGCACGCCTAGGTGATGATCACGTGATCAGTTCTCTAGTGATCTTCAACTTGCTTTGCCTCCACGACTCAACCACTTTCGTGGGCGATGTGTTCAGTTAGTTGCATGCCCAATCCTCGCAGCTTACTCCTACTCTATCGTGAGCCACGCATCCTCGCCGTCCACTGAATCCTCGCCTCTTGACTATTTCCCTTCAAGCCCTCGCAGCCTCCTCTCCAACCATCCTTTTTTTATTTCTTTTTGCTGCCCTTTCTCCTACCTTAGGCAACGACTACCCACCCTGTCGCGACAGCACGGCGTTTGTACCCCATCTACATACATTTCTTAGCTCCCCTCTTGAGACTTACACTAACGATTTTCGTACAATTTTTCTACACGACGACCTCGCGACTACCCAGCTCCTCCTTTGATTCCTCCGGAGCACAGGGACTGATGTATTTAAAGGCCTCCTCGCTTGAGGACTGTATCAGTATCATCATCTCGAATCTAGTGTGTGCGCCCCCTTATTCTTCTCTCTTTCCGTCTGTTTGGTTTTCCATCACTTTCGTGCGCTTTGCCGTCTACGAGCGACCTGTTCTATATTGTTCTTCTCGCTCGGGTACCCACGTTCGTAGATCCGCTGTCTACGGTACGTGTTTCACCCTGCGTTCCCGCGCTCACACATCTTTCTGGAATCACCTGCCATTTTTCTTTATCTTATCCCCACCCCTCCTGGACGGCGGATTCACCATCGCAGCCGTCACCTTAACTACCAATACAAAAGCTGCGTGCGCTATACAGTAATGTGAGCCGGGAGAAGGTCAGTCTATTCTTTTCAAGTCAAGACCAGAGCACATGCCGCCCTCTCACACGGACACACACACTCGTTTGCCCCGCACCGAATCTCCAAGTCATTGACACGCCCCGCTCCGTCCCCATCGCATCGTCACCTTTGTCCTTTGTTTCTTCCCCTGCCAAAGCGGTATCGAGTATGAAGCGGTCGGACGTTCATCTTCCGACTCTAGGCCTTTTATTTTCAACACGTCTTGACATTGCTGGGGCTAAGCGTCTATCTCAACCTATGTCCTCTTTTGCCTAGCACGCACGATGCGATCCGTTGTTCGCCTTTCTCACATTTATACTCTTACACTGCCGGTGCGCATTGTGTCCTCTTCCTTTCAACACAACACCTCCCCCCCTCACTATTCACTTACCTCCTCGGTTTATTGACGCTCTCTATGTACACTCGCACGCTTTATAGGGCTTGAGAGTCGGGAGCCGGAGGCCGGAGGCGTGTCGCTCTGCTCAGACAACCTGGGACATGAGCAAATACGGGAATTGATCATTTCCGTCCTGTCTTAACCCCTGTTCCGTAATCGTAATTCAGTCCTCGGACTCTCCGGGTCCCCATCCCGTATCAGCCACCCGTCAAGCGGCACTCATGTCCACCCATCACACCCTCCTCTTTAAACCCCGTCCGCCTCGCCGTCGCACACGGGTGACTCGCTCTGTATGGCGCATCCACTGTCCGCGCACTAAACCTGAGCGCTGAGCCTGGGCCACTCTGGCATGGCTTGGTGACTCGATGTAATAGTTGAGGAAAAGCCAACCAGGGTTTGCCGTGATGTAGGTGCGCTGGAACGCGGACCGCGATCCCTATCTTCAGGAATGCTGGCGACGCGTTGACGAACCCGATTACCCACGCAAGTGGGCACTCGCAGGCCTCGTCGATGATCGCGAAGCGTATGCACTTCGGGAAGCTGCACATCAAGCGCTCAACCGTTTTCTCAAGTGTTGGAGGGGCCTATCAGGAAGGGTGGTATAGCTCGGAGTGGATGGTCTCCTTGTCGGTGTACTCTTTTGCATGGAGTGAGAAGATAAATGGTTATTGACGCGATAGCTATCTGTTGACGACTGTCTGGAAGAAGAGTAACAGCGAGACAGTCACCTTGTTGTCACGACTCCCCTCAGCAACCAACCGATGGCAACTCGGTCTCATACAAAGGGGGCTGAACCGAACCTCCGTGTGTCGAAGTTGTACCAAATGATTTCTCTGTGCTTGTCACATGGCATTCTAATGGGTGAAAGCATGGTCGATTGTTGATGACCCCTCAATAGTTGGGATCCAGATATGATGTAGGTGATGAGAACGTACGCAGGTCCCGGTCAAATGGCTGTGTATATTATGACTACTACAGTAGGTGGGAGTGGCACGGTGAACGCGATGCTCGGCGCTCCTGGTTGCGTGGCTGTGTCCTCGCCTCGAGGCCTCGAGGCGCTGTCTTTACTTATAAGACCCATGTATATCACTCCTCCCAGTCTCCTCCAGTTCTCCTCCCTCCTTGGCAATATTCATTATAGTTTTTCAGCTTTGTACAATGACAGACACACAGTGTGAGTCCTTAATCTGCCATCGGTCTTAGACATTCGCCGCTGAACCTTTTTTGTTTGTCTTCCACAACTCTCCCTCTTAGCAGCCTCTTTGATCGAAATTGATAACGACATTTCTGAGTTGCAAAATCGACTCTTGACATTACCTTGACCCCACCCTCTTCCAGCGCGCTCTGAAAGCCTCTTGGATTTGGCCTGGGCACGACTGGCACGCTACACGTTCTCGGACGAGTGCAAAGACCTCGACAAGTCAATTTCCCACTCTACTGAAGCCATACTCCTTCCATTTACACTTGGCTCACACGTCATCAAAACCTTCTGTCACCTCGGAGTTGCCCTTTCTTTTCGCTTGCGTGAGCTCAAGCAGCCCAGCGATGTGAAGCACACTATTGCGTGCCTTCGTTACCTACAAGACCAGTTGCTTGAAACCTCTGATCTCAGGCACAGTGATATTAAAGCATACTTAGTAGATGCTTTAGCCATTCAGGTGGAACTGGAGTCTGTCGGTCTGATGCAGAATATTGGGGAGATGGTGACCCTGTGCTGCGAGCTTCTCACCTCGGGTGTCGAAGAATCAGATCTGATTGAGACTCTAAATATGTTGGCCAGTACCATACGTGGCGCTCTTGTGGTCTAGAAACCACTTCCGGATGGGGCCATCAAATGTCTGCGTAAAGCAAGGATGCGATTTCCTAGTTTGGATGTAGTTCGCTTGATGCTTGCTTTGTCTCTTTCTGCTCGCTTCAGCTGGGTTCACTCAGATGATGATTATGAGGAGGCAATGTCAATCCTGGATGAAGTGATCGCCGATTCAAATGAAAATGTGGAACTGGCTATGCGTGAGGCTCATGTTCTTGCATGGGACCGACACATCTATGGTTCAAAGCCAGAGCATTTAGCAGAGGCAATTTTCCACGCTCGTACTCTTCTCAACGCAATGGCTTCCGATGATCCGGATCGTTGCTCTGTCATGAAGGAGTTGGCAGATCTCGAGATGAAACACTTCAAAGAGTTTGGTATCAGAAGTGGTCTGCAAGAAGATAACCACGAAGTCACCGACGACTACCATCTGGCTGCGTCTGTCAAGTTTCCATTGCCGATGCCTGACGAGAGGGATCCTCATCTTGAAGCACTTGCTTTCATAAATGGCCTCACTGATCTAACAAATATCGAAAAAGCCATTGAGTACTGCAGACTCTGCCTTACTTCCCCTCACTCACATCTTCCACTCACACTCAACACATTAGGCCATCTCCTTTTCAATGTGTATAAACTGACAGGCAATATCGACTCTCTCCACGAATCCATAACTGTGTCCTGTGACCTCATCAAAATGGGAGGTGCACCGTTCAGCCTTCATTCGTTGGCTCTGAGTCTTATTCATTGCTTGCTCTCCCGGTTCGCGTTGTTCGAAGACAGAGGGGACCATGATGAAATCATGGAATTATTCGCTGTTGCTGCCACCGATACAAAAACAGATGTAGCCCATCTATTCAGCACCTCATGGAAATGGACACAGTTTGCACGGATTTCTAGACACCCATCCACACTCCATGCGTATGAGACCACCATCTCACTCATGCAAGAATCTCTCTTCTTCACTTCTACTCTCGAAATACAACATTTCCGTCTTGTAGCAATGCGCAATCAATATGAGAGGCTGCCACTCGACTATGCATCCTATCTGGTCAAGATTGGCCAACTAAAGCAGGCCATCGAGATTCTAGAACGAGGTAGGGGCCTCCTCTGGTCAGAGATGCGGGGCCTCTGCGCTTCAATTGACCAGCTTCGTGCAGTCAACTTGCCCTTGGCCAAGAGCTTTGCAGCTGTCAATCAGGACCTCGAGGCAGTGACAATCTCAGGTTCTCAACTGGTCCAGATAGAGGATGGCCCAGCCGGTGTTCGCGAGGGGATGGACCCATTCGGTCGCCTGGTGATGAAGCAACGGAGACTTGTCGAGGAGCGTGACAGGCTTATCTCTCAGATCCGAGCCCAGCCAGGATTTGACACTTTTTTGGTCTCACCTTCGTTCATGTAACCGGCCTGGAGTAAGCATTCAACTGCTTGCGCTCCTGTAAGTTGTGGAACCGGCCAGGAGTCTGTTTAGACTGTTTGTTCTTGTGTGTGCCTGAGGCACTGTACTATATTTCTTGGACTGCCCCTCATTCCTGTGTGACCTTATTGTTCTCCTAGGATCACATGCTTCTCTGGGTCCCTATGACCCACTGTCAACTCCTTTTAGACGCAGTCCTTGTTCTCTTCTTGATCATTCCCTTGTTCCCAGTTTGCGTCCTAGTTTCTCCCTACTATACTGAGTGCTGTTACCCCTCCTGGATCCTAGGATCCCCTCCTCTATAAGTAGAGACTCTTAGCTACCCTGTACCGGCAAGTTGAGTCTCCTGTCAATACAGTGACTTTACTCCCTTTCTTCTCTCTACTCTAAGGGGTGGCTACTGCATACTGGTGCAGCAAGCGGGAACCCATCTATCTCTATCCGTCTTCTAAGTCACAGCAGAGACTTAGCTATAGTCTATTGTTGCTGTCAAACCCTTGGCGGTGACATTAGACTCAACTTTCTTACAAAACGGCTAGCAGTTCCAACAGAGAAGGGACTATCGTCCACTGGAGAGAAGCCACAACCGGACGACCAAACTCACAAGTACAGGAAATCGATATTTCCCATCCGCGCAACGGTGCAGAACACCCCATCTTGGTGCTATTAGACCAAGACTTGAAGGTCAAAGAGAACTCCCCACAAGTTTGCCATTATAAAGGAGGGTGGTACCAGGTCGACTGGAACGACGAACAAGAGCGGTACGAGCTAGGGAGACACTACAAGAGGCTTAGCGACTACGATCTCGAAGATTTACCAGACGACGCTCCTTCATCAGAAGAAGGAGAGGACGAAGAACTAGACAAGCAAATAAGACTTGCACCAATCCAAGAAGGACTAAAAAGCAGTCCCACCGCATCAGAACACAACACTCCAGCACACATATACACGCCGATCCGCACCTTCCACCCGGCTCCAGGAATCCCCTTGGGACCCCTACCAGAAGGCAACCTGATCCCCAGTATCACCCAAACCATGTCCATGCAAACACAGACGGCAACCCATGCGGCCACAGCAGCCGCCACACAACCAATACAAGCAAACATGACGGTTGCAGAGAGACTACAGCAGAGTATGCGTCAAGCCTTAAGGAAAGGCCCCCCAGCAGGAGGACCAGGAGGACCAGGAGGCCCAGGAGGACCTGGAGGAGGTCCAGGAGGCCCAGGACAACCAGCAGCCGCACAAGCCCCGATACAGGTCCCAGCCGACGTCAAGGCCATGGGACAACTTCCCCAAGTCTTCACTGGAGACAGGTCCAAAGCGGACGACTTTATCGAAGAAGTCAAAGCATACTTCCGAGTCAACCACGGAGTAGCAGGCTACGACTCCCCATACAAGAAGGCGGCATTCACCCTCACATTGATCAAGGGAGAGGAGCCAGCGCAATGGGTCAGAGATATGGGAAGCTGGCTAGACGGTCTTACACTCCCAGCAGACAACATCCCAGCTCTCTGGGATCAATTCCTCACAGAATTCGCAGATCAGTTCCAAGACACCCAGAGCGTTCAAAAGGCTAGAACCCAGCTAGGAGACCTAAAAATGCAAGGCAACCGATACAACGAGTATATCGCCAGGTTTGAAAGTCTCCTCAGAAAAGCAAACTACACCGTAGGGAGTGAAGAAACCTACAACATGCTCCTGCGTGGAATACCCCGAGAACTACTCGAGAAAGCCCTGGTCCCACTGTATCCGACAACCTACATGGAGTTGAAGGAACGAATCAAACTCCTCACCCAAGCTAAGACCACCATTGAAGGCATCGTAAAATCCCTCAGCACGGGGAATGCGTACCGAGCCCTCAACCCCCAACCCAGACGACCCTTCTTTAACTCAGGAGGATGGCAGAACAACCAATGGAGGCCCACGCCACATCCCCCATTCAATTCCTCCAACGCCCCTAGAACAATGAACAATGTCCCGGTCCCAATGGACCTCAGTAGGGGGCGTGCACCCAACAATTGGAGAGGAAGAGGAAGAGGAGGAAACTGGCGCCAAGGTCAGAGCAGCCGAGGAAACGTAACGGGGTTCGGGGATGCCAATGCATGCTTCAACTGTGGCATGGTAGGCCACTATGCTAGGAATTGCCCCAGCAAACCCAAGCAAGCCCTCCAAAACATGAGGTGGAATGGCAAAAACCCAGCCAACCAAGCCAACCTCATAGACTTTGATGAAGACCAAGAAATGGGAGATGTCGAGGAGGACTCAGTGGCAACTGTACGCGCCCATCTCCAAAGGATGACGATGGAAGACCAACAACGATTGGCAAAGGAAATGGGAGCCTCAGAGGATTTTCCCACTGCCTGATTAGATTGGCACTACTCAGGTGGATCAATAGCGACGATGTGTATATGTCAAATAGGAAGTCAATGACAGTTCGCTTCTACACACGGTCGATCGCGAAAAGAGCCGAAGCAATAGCGCTAGTGGACTCAGGGGCCACTGAAAACTTCATGAACTTGTCCTACGCACGATGGCTTAAGCTACCCATCAAGAAACTAGCCAAGCCAAGACCCCTGTACAACGTGGATGGCACACAAAACAAGAGTGGCTCGCTCCAGTACTACACCGACCTGCAATTACGAACGGGTAACCAAAGGACAAACCACAGATTTTTCCTGTCAGACTTAGGGGAACACAAGGCCATCCTAGGATACCCTTGGTTCGCCGCCACCCAGCCAAAAATTGGAAAAGGGGATGGATTGACATGAGCCACCTCCCTATCGTCCTCTCGGCCCCAGACGCGGCCAAGGCGCAATACGTCCCAAGGACCAGAAATGTGCCACGACCAGTAAAAAGACAACAGCCACAATACTTCCTAGGGAGGATCACCATCGGCACCACAAGCGAAACAAAAGAAACCAAGGTGCCAGAAGAATACCAAAGACACTCGAAGGTGTTCAGCGAGGAAGAATCCCAGAGACTTCCCCAGTACACGGTCTGGGACCACGCCATTGAATTACTACCGGGAGCACCAGCCTCCCTGCCAGGACGACTATTGCCCCTCACGCAATTAGAGAAAGAGGAAGTCCACAAGTTTGTCAGAGACCATCTGAGAAGGGGGACCATCCGTGTCTCCAAGTCTCCCTACGCGGCCAACTTCTTCTTTGTAAAGAAGAAGGACGGTAAACTAAGGCCGGTACAAGACTACAGGCCCCTCAATAAGTGGACGAAGAGGAACAGAAACGTCTTGCCCTTAATCCCTCAAGTAATAGACCGACTAAGTGGATGCACCCTCTTCACTAAGTTCGACGTGCGTTGGGGGTACAACAACATTCGGATCAAAGAAGGGGATGAATGGAAAGCAGCATTCCTAACCCCAGAAGGTCTTTTTGAACCGACCGTCATGTTCTTCGGACTGACCAACTCACCTGCAACATTCCAAATGATGATGAACACGATCTTCAGACCAGAGGTTGGGGAAGGATGGCTATCAGTATACATGGACGACCTGGCAATTCACATGGCAAGGCTCCCACATGAAACAGAAGAACAGCACAAACACAGGCATAGGCAATACGTTCACAGAATCCTTGACAAACTAGCGGCACATGATCTCTACCTAAAGCTGGAGAAATGTGAATTTGAGAAGGACAAAATCGAATATCTGGGGGTCAACGTAGGAAAGGGAAGACTCCAAATGAACGCGCAAAAACTACAGGGAGTTGCGGACTGGCCACAACCGAGAAAACCCAAAGACGTACGAAGCTTCTTGGGCTTCACAGGATACTATCGATATTTCATACCCAACTACTCAAAAATCACCAGACCGCTCCTCGACCTCACAAAGAAAGCCACACCCTGGCATTGGAGCAAACCACAGCACGAGGCGTTCGAGACCTTAAAAACCCTCATGTGTCGAAGCCCAGTCCTCAAACAACCAAACTTTGACAAGCAGTTCATACTACAAGTGGACGCCTCAGCATACGGCCTGGGGGCCGTACTCTCGCAGGAGGGAGAAAACATCACGCCAACATTAGCCAAACGTCACAAACCTGTCCTCCACCCCATCGCCTACTACTCAGCCACCTTCACATCAACAGAGCGAAACTACGACATCTATGAGAGGGAACTGCTGGCCATCATGAAATCGCTGGCTCATTGGCGACCATACTTGGGATGGACCAAAACACCATTCATTATCCGCACAGACCATGCTAATCTCCAATACTGGAAATCCCCAAAGAACTTGAATAGGAGAACGGCACGTTGGCACGCAGACCTACAAGAGTACGACTTCACCCTAGAATACATCCCTGGGAAAACAAACACTGCAGCAGATGCACTCTCCAGACCACCAGGAGCGGACCTTGGAGAAGAAGACAATAAGATGATCACCATCTTTCCCCCAGAACGAATTAGCGCAGTTAAGCTAACACGTACAACGGCGCAGGGACAAACCATAGTCCCCAACGTCAAGGAGCTGAAAAGAGCCATTGTATCCCATGCCCACAACCATCCTACGGCGGGACACCCTGGTAGGGACGAGACCCTGAGAAAGGTGCAATTGACGCACTGGTGGCCAGGAATGAAAACCTGGATAGCGGAGTATGTCAAAGGATGCGCGACATGCCAACAAGCAAAGATCCTCACCCATAGGAAGAAAGTACCCCTGTTCCGCATCCCCACACCCAAAGGAACGAAACCCTTCCAAAGCGTGGCGATGGACCTTATCACCGGACTACCTCTACGGAATGGCTTAGATGCCATACTGACAATTGTGGATCAGGGATGCTCTCGCGCAGCAATTTTCCTACCGTGCAATACCTCTATCACAGGACCAGGCGTGGCCTGGCTATACTTAAAACATATCTACCTGTGGTTTGGCCTCCCCACCAAAATAATTAGCGACAGGGACCCCTGGTTCACATCCCACTTTGGGAAAGCGCTCACTAAGTGGCTGGGCATTCAACAAAACTTGTCCACCGCATTCCACCCGCAAACCGATGGGCTCTCTGAGCGAAAGAACCAATGGGTGGAACAATACCTACGACTGGTAATGGCAGGACAACCCAAAGACTGGACTGAATGGCTCCCGGTCGCAACAGCAGTACATAACAACCGGAAAAACAGCACCACCGGGTTATCACCCAATCAGATCCTATGGGGCCACGAACTGCCGCTACACCCAGCTGATAACACCCCCACAAATAACGACATGGCTGAAACAAGGGTATGGCAGATGGAGGAGGCAAGAGACAGGGCCATCAAAGCCATCAATCAGAAAGCACAGAACGTTCCACCGGCCCAGTTCAAACCCGGAGAACAGGTATGGCTCGAGGCAACCCACTTGAAACTCCCACATCAAGGGTCCAAATTAAACCCCAAGCGGTATGGCCCTTTCAAGATACTAAAAGAAGTATCCCCCGTTGCGTATCTAGTGGACATCCCAGC